>OVBE01007522.1:0-18387 GCA_900406425.1 Iberis pinnata
TATATGGCATTTATTGTCAATACCTTCTTCCTCGCCACTTACATGGAGCAATTTTTCTTCAGCTATCAAAAACATATATTAATGGCAATCAATTTACCTTTACCTAATTTAAATCATCAATTAATTAATTTATTCTTCAACCAAAACTTCAACTCATGAACTCCAAATACCATGGTCATAAAAAAACATCAACTCATCATCAAAAGCCATTAATGCTCGAGTTGCCAAAATCTTTCGATAATCTTGCATAGCATAAAGATGTTGGTTTATGATATTTTGTTTAAAAAATTGGTTCAATATGGTACATTTGGTAAAAATCCCCATAAATCTTTTTGTTTTTAAAACTCTTATATTATAAAGTTTTTATTTTGATTTATAATATTTTTTTATTTTTTATACATTTTTATTATTAATAAATTACAAACTCCAAGAAATATTACTTAAAAATATTAAAAGACCATTTGTTGAAAATTATTGAAAATGTTTATTGTAAACAAGTATAATATATATATATATATATATCAATAATTATTTTTTTGGTTTGTACAATTTTTTTTTTAAATCAAATATTAAGCAACAAAGGAGTATTGTTGAGGAACAGTTTTTTCTTATAATACTTGATTATGTCGAGAGAATTTTGAACCTTCTTATCTATATCACTTAACCCGTAGGAAGTCAAGAAATCCCTTTATTTGGGCTTAGCATTCTCTCTTGGTGAAAGAGTCTTTGAACAGTAAAAAACCCAAATTGAGTGGTGGAAGTGTCTTTGCACAGAGTAAAGATTCTTTTTGTATGGTCGAAGCTTGCTGTTTTACTATTTCGAGAAAATATCTCTGTGTTCTTCTAGTTTCTATATATTAACTGTGGAAAGATCTCATCTTCTCAGGTTGTGTGTATTTCTGACTGAAACAAAGTTTATAGCTACTGAAGTAAGGACTTTTAAGGATGGAGAATCCATTACAAGAAGCACTTGGGGCCATGAATATAGAAGAAGAAGAAGATGAGGTTCCAATCATGCTCCCAAATCTACCGGAATTTAACGCTGGAGAAAGAAATCAGATAAGTATCATAGGAAAAGCTTTAAATCCCTGTGCGCAAAAGATGTCTAATTTAATTTTGGATTTGCCTAGAAAATGGGGCCTTGAAGGGAAAATCAGGGGAATAGCATTGTCCCAAGAAAAATTCCAATTCATTTTTCAACATCATTTGGACCTGGAAAGGGTTTTAGATAAGAGGGTATGGACTTACAATGATTGGTCTCTAGTCTTGGAGAAATGGGTTGAAGAACCACCTGAAGATTATCTACAATACATCTATGTGTGGGTTAGGATTAGAAACATACCAGTGAACAATTTAACAGAAGCTACTATCACAACCATTGGTGATTCTCTCGGAGAAGTGAAAGAGGTGGCGTTTGACTCTCTACAACCTCAAACTAGGGACTTTGTTAGAGTCAAGATCAAGTTCAATATAAACAATCCTTTGAAAAGAGCACGAAGATTCCAAACACCAAAAGGAGAAGCTTTTACCGTTTTCTTTGACTTTGAGAAGGTCCAACGAAGATGCTATACCTGTCAACGAATGACACACTCTAAAAAGAACTGTCATTTCAACCAAACTAATCAAAATGAATCTCCAACAGCTTTTCAACCTCGAGTACGAGTAGACCAACAGAGGATTAAGGATTTTCTTCAATCTACAGATCCTTTATTTGGAGTGCTCAATGAGTCACAGGTGGGAATGGATCCAACTACAGGCAGGAGGATAATAAACCCAGAAGTTCTAGATAATATGAGACAGTATCTTTTGGCAGTTGATGGTGCAGAAAGGAGAGTTAGGGAGGAAAGAGTTAGAATTTCGGTTGCTGAAATGGAGCAAAGTCCCCAAACAAAGAGAAGCTCGTTAAGTTTAACACCTCCCATAACTATTACAAAAGATGTAAACAAAGGAAAGGGTCAAATCTTTGATTATTCTCTAAATCAAGATGATCAAAATGGGCTAACAGGAATACAACAACAGGAGAAGCTGATGAATGCATCAATTAAAGCAGCTAAGAGTGTGAATCTGGAAATAACAACTGATGCAAATAGGGAGACAACCAACATTAATGAAGATGGCTTCACAAAGTATAACTCTGAAGAAAAACAGAAGGATAAAAATAATCCCAAAGAAGATTATGTAGGATCAACAACAAACACTACCAAGCAAAAAAAGACTTTCTCAAGATTAAAAAGACAACACACTATCAACATGAACATTCTTGGTGAACAAGAGAGAGAGAGAAGTCTACAGACAAAGCGTCAGGATGTGCAAAAAGGAAGAAAGAAGTCGAAGAAGAAGGAACTTCCAAATACCAAAAGACAGAACAGAAGCAGGTGATCCCAGATAAGGGATCACCAAGGGGATAATGCGACTGATCAGTTGGAATTGCCAGGGTCTATCTTTGTCTCAAGACCTGGTAATTCCATACCTCGGGGAATTAAGAGCTACTTATTTCCCTGACATTTTGTTTTTAATTGAGACTTTGAATGATAGTAATGTACTTAGGGATATACAGGCCTGGTTGGGGTATGATTTTGTGTTTACAGTGAATCCTTCTAATCACTGTAGAGGTCTGGCTATTTTTTGGAAAAAGAACTATTGATATAAAAGTTTTACAAGCATAAAGTAATATGATAGACTGTTTGATCGGTTATGAAGATATTGCCTTTTTTGCTACTGGAATATATGGGAATGCTAATCAAAAGAAAAGAGAATATAACTGGGAGAAATTAAGCAAATTAGGATTAGGGAGATCAGAAAGTTGGTGTGTTTTTGGTGACTTTAATGAAATTTGTCACAATGGAGAGAAGATAGGAGGTCCTTGGAGAGGAGAAGCAACCTTTCAGCCTTTTAATAATATGCTACAAGCTTGTAAACTAAAAGAATTATGCTATGAAGGGAATGGTTTCACATGGGCAGGAAGAAGATACAAGCTTTGGATACAATCGAGATTGGATAGATGCTTTGCTAATAAGCAATGGATGGAGCAGTTTCCAACAGCATCTCAAGCTTTCCTTGATATGAGAGGGTCGGATCATAGGCCTGTGGTGGTGTTCTTCCAAGATCATACAGTAAGAAACAAGGGCAGATTCATATTTGACCAGAGAATGATCTCAAAAGAGGGAGTAAGGGAAGCTGTAGTTTATGGTTGGAATAATTTGGTTGGAAGACACTCTTCAGTGACAGCAATTGATAGAATTTCAAGTGTGCGAAGAGCTTTGAGTAGATGGAAGAAGGATAATGTCCTTAACACCACGGTAAGAATAAAGAATGCTCAAAGAGCCTTGGAAGCAGAGATTTCCCTCTTAGACCCCAACCCATCTTCTCTTTTCTCACTTAAAAGGGATTTAATTCAAGCCACAAGAGATGAAGAATTGTACTGGAAACAGAGATCTAGAGAGAAATGGCTTCAAGATGGAGACTTGAATACAAAATTCTTTCACAATTCTGTGAAATTGAATAGATCTTCCAAAAGACTTGAAATGCTAGTGGATATAAATGGTAATGCACAGGTATTAGAAGCATCAAAGGGAGAGGTGGCGATAGCTTATTTCAGGGATTTATTTACTTCTTCTAACCCTCTCAACTGTCAATCTATATACCAAGATTTTGCTCCAATAGTTAATGACAGGATGAACTCGAGACTTCTAAGACCAGTTACCAACCAAGAAGTGTTTTGTGCTATGAAATCTCTGAAATCTGATAGTTCTCCAGGATTTGATGGAATGTCTGCATCTTTCTTCCAATCGTATTGGGACATAATAGGCCTACAGATAACGAAAGAGGTTCAGCACTTTTTTTAGAGAAGGAAGCTTCCCTGCAGAATGGAATTTCACACAGATTTGCTTGATACCAAAGATTACAAAGCCTTCAAGGATGCAGGATCTGAGACCGATTAGTCTCTGCACAGTCCTGTATAAAATAATTGCAAAGGTAATGTCTAACAGATTAAAGCCCCTTCTACCATCCTTAATATCAGAAAACCAGTCAGCTTTTGTAGGCAAAAGATTAATTTCTGATAACATAATCATCGCTCATGAAGTAAACCATGCCTTAAGAACTCATAAAGATTTGTCTATTTCACATATGGCAATTAAGAGTGACATTTCTAAAGCATATGATAGAATAGAGTGGGTATATGTGGAAGCAACTCTTTGTGCTATGGGGTTTTCAAGAAGGTGGATTGAGAGAATCATGTTTTGTATCTCAACAGTAAACTACTCTGTTTTAATAAATGGAGCTCCTTTTGGTTCCATTACTCCCCAAAGAGGATTGAGACAAGGAGACCCTTTGTCTCCTTTCATCTTTGTCCTATGTACCGAAGGCCTCACATATTTGTTCAAGAGAAGAGAGATAGCAAATCAAATTCATGGGCTTCAATTTAATCTCAATGGTCCTGCCATTTCTTTGTTGATGTTTGCGGATGACAGTCTAATAATTTGCAGAGCCACTTTGGAAGAAGCAATAGCAATCAAGGATATTCTACATGAGTATGGAACAGCCTCTGGACAGATTGTAAATACAGACAAATCAGCGATTTCGTTTGGCAGCAAAGTTTCAGATGAATTACAGAGACAGATTCACCAAGCACTAGGTATTACAAAAAAGGGTGGTGAAGGGCTTTATTTAGGTCTTCTAGAGGTCTTTAGTGGATCAAAAGTCAAGCTTTTTGAATACCTCAAATCTCGGCTGCAACAAAGAATGGAATCCTGGTTTATTAAGTCTCTATCACAAGCAGGAAAGATGATTCTCATAAAATCTGTTGCAAATTCATTGTCTATCTATGCTATGTCGGTTTTCAAGCTTCCAATTTCAGTCTGCAAGAACATAACAGCTGCCATCTCTCGGTTTTGGTGGGAAGCAGAGGCTCACCGAAGGAAAATCCACTGGACCTCCATGGACAAACTCTGTTTACCTACACATTTGGGTGGCCTTGGTTTCAAGGACATTTCTAGCTTCAACAAAGCTTTGTTAGCCAAACAAGGGTGGAGAATTATGACATCGCCTCAAAGTCTTCTTGCTAGATTCTTGCAAAGTAGGTACTATAACAACAAAGACTTTTTAGAAGCTAAGATAGGCAAGAAACCTTCTTATGCGTGGAGAAGCATCATCCATGGAAGAGAACTCCTAATGCAAGGTCTAAGAAGGAATGTAGGAAATGGACATTCTATTCATGGGTGGACAGAAAAGTGGATTGAGGCCAATGGAATTATGAGAGCTCCACTAATCAGACATCCTATAATCAATCTTGATTTGAAGGTAAAGGATTTAATAGATCCGATAACAGGTGTATGGAAAAAGAATACTATAAAGGACCTTTTCTACAAAGATGATTATGATGATATTTTGATCATCCAACCTGCAAAGAATAGAAAGGATTTTTGGACTTGGCGATACAACAAATCAGGCTCTTTCTCTGTTAAATCTGGTTCTGAATTGGAAGCTGAAATAAAAGAGAAGGTACTAAGAGAACAAGCTAGAATGCAGCCATCTTTTGTTGATCTCAAACAGAAAATCTGGGAGATGAATACGGTTTCGAAAATCAAACACTTTTGCTGGAAAGCTTTAAGTGGTGCAATTGCAGTGGATGATGCGATAATAAAGAGAGGAATTAAAACAGATGGAAGATGTCAGTTTTGTGGCAAAGAAGGAGAATCAATCAACCATGTGTTGTTCTCATGTCATATTCCTAGACAAGTTTGGGCGATTGCTGGCTTTCCTTGTCCTCAAGAAGGATTTCAGGATAGTTCCTTATTACCAAACTTCTACCATGTTCTATCAATATCAAAGGACAATAGATGGCCAATAGAGAATACAAGAATTTTCCCATGGCTCATTTGGTTCACTTGGAAAAATAGGAATCACTTGTTATTTGAAGGTATCTCCTTTACTGCTGAGGATATTGTATTAAAAGCTCGCAAGGAAGCTGAAGCTTGGTTCATGGCTCTTGAGGAAAAATCAAAGGAAGCAAAAACAAGATTACTGTTTTTTAATACAAACTCTCGGGCTTGGACTAAACCTGATCCGGGATGGATAAAATGCAATATTGGGGCTGCTTTTGATAAAAGATCAGGTTTAGGTGGAGCATCAATGGTGCTAAGAGATTGTGAAGGTACGGTTCTGCTTCATTCAAGACGAGCCTTCTCAAATCTCATTTCTCTACAACAAGCCTACCAATGTAGTACAACTTGGGCAATTGAAAATATGGTTGTTCATAATTGTCAAAAAGTGATAATAGCAGTGGATAATATCCTTATCTTTCAAGCTTTACAAGATCAGGACGCAGTCCCCACTCTTTTGGGTTTTACAGATGTCTGCTATTCTATTTTAGCTTCTTTCCAAGACTGGTTTTGCTTTAAAGAATCATTCTCATCAAACAAAGGAGCACATCTCATTGCTACAAGTGTGGTAAGGGACAAAAGACTTGGATCTTATGTGGCTCAATCTTACCCCAGGTGGTTAAAGGACTTATTTCTGAATGAAGCATCTGCCTGATTTTCCTCTGTTTGTTTTATGATTCAGTGTTTTAGCTCTTCCTCTCTGCTTGTTTTGGTATCGTGTAGTTTTTGTGTAAAGCTTCCCAAAGACTTTCTTTTCTTTTGGACCCTTTGCTCTATGGGCCTTATTCTGTTGTATTTCTATTCATCTTTCCTCCTTTATTAATATTATCGACGAACCAAAAAAAAAAAAAAAAGAGTATTGTTGAGGAATAATTTATTTTATTTATTAATTGCTCAACTCCATTTAATTAATGATGATGCATGAATCTCCCATATCACATCAATATATATATATATATATATATATATATATATATATATATATTANATATATATATATATATATTACCTATACATACTAGCTAATAGCTACTAGTAGTAAGTGTTTTTTTTTTTGCCAGCAAGAAAGGATAGAATTAATCAGAAAAGTTGGGCCAGTACAGAGCAACAAAAACCAACATACAGAGGAAGAAAAACAGGGGAGAAGGGAAAGAGCAAGGCAAAGAAAGAGACATCTCAAGCAATCTCTGAATCGAAAAGTGACTGAAGCCACGAAGGAGCACCCACAGAGATGTAGGAATGCCAAAGATTGCGAGAGATGACGCTTGAGGCAATAAGATGAGCACCTCGATTCTGAAACCTTGCATCAAAAACAAAAGAGCAGTTGGTAAAACCTGAATTAAGAGCAGACAGAGCATGAAGATTGGATCTTTGTGATTGCCAAGAAGCTAACTGTTTTAGACCTTTAACTAGACGTAATGATTCAGTCGCAAAAATAACATCTGAGAAGTGCAAATCCAACATACTTGAGACCGCCCAAGAGCAAACTGTGAATAAAGCTTCTGAACTTGAGGAGATGAGACTAAAGCTTCTTCGACTGTGAAGAATGACCACTCCCAGAGAGTTTCTCAAGACCCAAGACGCCCCTAATCTTTTGGATTTTGCATTCCAACATGAGCCTATGTTACACTTTAACCAAGGAGGTTTTGGAGGCTTCCAACCCTTCTTCTGTTCCAAGTGGGGTAAGAGGGTAGAAGGCTCTGTGTAATTAGCAGTAAACCAGAGGGAAGAATCTTGAATAAATTTCTCTGCAGCTTGGTTTGGTGGATAGAAAGATCCTTCAATGGAATGGGCATTCCTTGATTTCCAAATTCCCCAAATAAACCAAGGGATACATCTTCTAATAGTCCAAGGAATTTCAGTATCATCTAGGACCGAGAATAAATGAGCAAAATTAGGATAGATAGATGAGGGATGGTAACCTTGAAGTGGGAAAGGTAGATTGGAGAAGGCCCAAATTTGCCGAGAGTAATTGCAATCAAATAGGCAGTGATTCACTGTTTCTTCATCTTGTCCACAAAAGGAGCAGGAGTTGATGACCCTAATATGTCTCTTTGCTAGATTGTTTAGAACCGGTAGGGCATTGCTTAGTGCTTTCCAGACGAAAACTTTGATTTTTGGAGGAGCTTTTAATGTCCAGGCTCTGTCTTTTAAGGGATTGACTGAGGGTAAAGGGCAGACTACGTTGATCAAGGATTGAAATTTACTGGCGTGGGCTAGGTTGTAGGCTGACTTAGCCGTGACTTCACCTGATGTTGTAAAACGCCAGATGAAGAAATCTTCTACCAGATGTCTCGGTTTGATAGCTTTTATTCTGAGGATATCCTCTCTGTAAAACCAATGCTCTAATTTAGAGATGTCCCATTGATTTGTATCTGGTTGCAATAATTCAGAGGCTTTCATTCCCAAATCAATGAAATTTTGTTTTATAAGAGGTGCTCTAGTGCCTTCTTCTAGCCAAAGAGAAGTCCAAGTGTTAATAGTGTTACCATTGCCCATTCCTTGTCTTAATCCTTGCTTGAGGAGCTGTTTACCTTCAACAAGACTTCTCCAAGCATAGGAAGGTTTATCTCCCAACTGCGCGTCTAGAAGGTTTGAATTGGGGAAGTATTTGCTTTTTAGAAAGGAGGCACATAAGGTTGATGGATATTGCAGAATTCTCCAGCAGTGTTTAGATAAAAGGGCTAGGTTATAACACTCTAAATCCTTAAAACCCATACCACCTTGATCTTTTTGAAGGCAAAGTTTATCCCAGCTAACCCAAGCGATTTTTCTTCGTCCTAGAACTGTGTTCCACCAGAATTCTATCATAGCCGATGTAATGGCTGAACAGGTTTGTTTTGGAAGCTTGAAACATGTCATAGCATGAGAAGGCAGAGCAAGAGCTACCGCTTTAAGTAATGTTTCTTTTCCGCCTTGTGATAGAAGTTTCCCAAACCAGCCAGTCATTTTGGTTCTTAATTTCGCATGAATAAAGTTGAGTAAAACTGTCTTAGATCCTGTGAACACTTCCGGGAGACCGAGGTAAAAATCTGTTCCTCCTGATTTGTGAATTTTGATCATGGCTTTGACAAACTGTTGGTAGTAGGGGTCTATCTTTTTGCCGAAGGTGATAGCCGACTTCTCATAGTTAATTCTTTGACCCGAGGCAGTGGAGTATTGATCCAAAATGGTTTTGAGATTGATGGTTTGTGACAATGACGCTCGACATATGAATAAACTGTCGTCCGCAAACAGAAGGTGGGAAATGGACGGGCCTCTGTGATGAAGTTGTAAACCTGTGAGAAGACCTTCTCTTTCCGCTTTGTGAATCAAGTAGGAGATACCTTCCGCGCAAATAACAAAGAGAAAGGGAGAGATTGGATCTCCTTGCCGTATACCTCTTGAAGGACATATTAAGCCAAACGGTTGATTATTCATGAGAACAGAATAAGTGACTGAGGTTATGCAGCTCATGATCCACTTAATAAACTTGCCATCAAAACCCAGGATAGATAGCATAAATTTAATGTAGTCCCATTCAACTCTGTCAAAGGCTTTGGACATATCAGATTTGATAGCCATGAAATTGCTTGCAATGTGATCATTTGATTGAAGGCTGTGAAGAATTTCGTGAGCTAGAACAATGTTGTCTGTAATCATCCTATTGGCAACAAAGGCAGATTGAGGAGATGATATAATTAGAGGCATAATCTGCTTTAGTCTTGCCGCAAGGATCTTGGCTACGATCTTGTATATCACATTGCAGAGGCTTATAGGACGTAATTGAGTCATGGAGGTCGGATTTGGAACCTTCGGGATTAAGCAAATGTGGGTAAAGTTCCAATCTTGGGGCATGTTTCCTGAGGAGAAGAAAAGTTTAACTTCTGTAATCACCTGTTCTCCAATCACATCCCAAAATTTCTGAAAGAATAGGGCCGTATACCCATCCGGGCCTGGAGAACTGGATGGCTTAATAGAAAAGGTGGCCTTTTTAATTTCTGCGTCAGATACTTGACGGGTTAAGGCCTGGTTCATTTGGTCTGTTACTTTTGGTTCCAAGTCCTCAAAGATGCGAAAGTCAAAAATACCTCTGGAAGATGAGAATAGATTGGTGAAGTACTCTGTTGCGATGTTCCCTTTTGATGCATCCTCAGTATTGGAGTTGCCATTGTCGTCTTGCAAGGTTTCAATTCTGTTCGAAACCCGAGTTGATTTTACAGAGCAATGGAAGTATTTGGTGTTTTTATCACCGGCTGAAAGCCATCTTTCTCTGCTTTTTTGTTGCCAATAGATTTCTTCCTCTTTGTATGCGAGCATTAAGGCCTTTTTAATCTGGAACATAGCTGAGGTAGAGGGGTTAATAGAGGATTGAAGGGATTCAAGGTCTTTTTGAAGAGCCGAGATTTTTAGGCTTGAGTTGGACGGGTTGATCCTTTTCCAGTGACTTATAAAACGTCTGGTACTTCTTAATTTGTCCGATAGAGAACGAGCTTGAGTATTAAGCAACCAAGATTGTTGAAGAGATTCCCTGAATCCAGACTTTGATAGTAATCGACTATCAAATTTAAAAAGACCTGTAAAGCTGTGATGTTCTGCGACCAAATGAATTAATACCGGCCTATGGTCCGAACCCCGCTTTTCTAGGAAGGATTGAGAGGCTCCTGGAAATAGAGATGACCAAGATTTGTTTGAGAAGCACCTGTCAAGTCTGGATCGAATCCAAAAAGAACCTCTGCGACCAGACCAGGTGAAAGCATCACCATGACTTTTCAGTTCCTGCATTTTACAACTTGAAATCATCTCTGAAAATGCTTGGTACTGAATAGGGGCTTGAGATGGACCCCCCATACGTTCATCTCCGTGGAGAACATCGTTAAAATCACCAATTAAGCACCAACTTGATGAGCGAGAAACACCAATGCGAGCTATCCTTTCCCAAAGAGAGTCTCTAAATTTCTTAATTGGATGACCATAAATAAAAGAGATGTAAAAAGAAGAACTTCCAATTGTAACATGAGAATCAATACAATTTTTATCCGCCAAAATAATATTCAAAGAGACTGTTTTTTTCCAAAATAAAGCGAGCCCCCCACTAAGACCTTCGGGATCTACCGTAAATACGTGATCATAACCGAGGCCTGCTTGAAGATTCAAAATTACATGCTTTTGGTTCTTAGTTTCACATAAAAAGAGGATTTCAGGAAATAAGAGTCTTCTAAATTCCCTGAGCCGGGGAACTACCAGGTCAAAAGCACGACCAATCCCCTGGCAGTTCCAACTTAGGATGCTCATGGAGAGTGTGGTAGTCCCGTGAATGGAACTACCACAGTCTTGGAGAGAGCTTGAGACGGAGAGCTTCTGGATTTCTGGTTTGATGATGGAATAAGTTCAACCTGTGAGTTGCTTCTCTTACGCTTTTGAGGCTGTTCTTCTATTTCCATAGTCTGGTCAAATGATCTTGAAGCTTGTTGAAGTCTTCTTGTGAATTTGTTAGGTCTACGTCTGGGAGCTTTTGATCCAATACTAGCTCCGGAAGAAGAGGAAACAGAGTTTCCAAGAGAGAAAACCGTTGAGCTAGTATGGTAAGGAATTAGAGCTTTTGATAGATTCTGTTGAGAAGAGGTTGGCCTTTGTAGACGTTGAGAAATTGGATTAGATAATCTGAGAGCTACTGAGGTTCTGTTACTAGAGATTGCAGAGTCTAGCAACTTGATCGATGAGGAAGGAGGAGAAGCTTCCGACTGTGAAAAGTCAAAAACCAGACCTTTCCCTTTATCAGCTTCATGGGTTATGATAGGGGCCGGCTCCAATCTTAAGATTCTCTTTTGGGATAAGTAGTCCAGATTGGCACTATTAAGAGAGGTCTTTAATCTTTCAGTTCGAAGTAGAAATTCTTCTGGAGGACCAAACTGAATGTAGTTTCTCATTTCTTGAAGGACAGATGGATCAATTTTTAGCCTTCCAGTAGCTGGATCAAAACATACTTGATCCTCAGAGATTATTCCAAAGAGAGGGTCATCCTGATTGATTATAAGCTGGTTAGGAGGGATATCTGGAGGAGAAACATTGTTTGGTGCTTGTTCTGTTTGGTGTGGTTGGCTCATAAAAGGACACAATGCTTTTTCGTGCGTTAAGCGTTGACAGCAATAGCACCTTCTCTGGATTCTTTCAAAGTCGTATAGTATCTTTGTAGTTTCACCAGAAGGAATTCTTACTACTCTGAACCTACGGAGAGGTTGGTTTATGTGTAGTCTGACCTTGACACGGACAAAGTCTCTGGATTGAGATTTATTGGGATCGAATGCGACTTCTACAACAGTGCCAGCAAAGTCTCCTAATCTGGATATAGCTTCAGCCGAATAGTGGTTTACTGGGATGTTCCGAATTCGAACCCAAACTTCATAAAATTGGAGAAAATCAGGGGAGGGATTCGCAGTCCATCTTTCTAGAATTATGACCCATTGGTCATAAGTTTGCAATCCTTTCTCAAGAACAGCTTCTAAGTCCTGAGGGTACTTGAATATAAACTGAAACCTGTCGTGAGATAAGGCAACTCCTCTAACTCTGTTATAAAGTTGCCATTTCCGGGGAAGTTCATGGATGAGATTAGCCATCGATTGGCATGCCGGATTGAGAAGTTTCCCCATCAGACTCAGTTTGTTTTGCTCGGCTGAACTAAACTCAGGAGTATCCGGCAGATCATATGGTTCTTCAGAGTCTTCAAGTGTCATACTTGTTACCTTGCGAAAGAGATCTTCAGACATGAAGTAGCGAAAATCGATCAAGCTTGAGCTAAAGTAGATCAAAAGCGTATGGTAGAACCGATGAAGAACTAGATCGTGTGGTGGAGAAGGGTTGGACTGTAGATGAACAGAGAGAGAAACTTTAACTGTGTGAATTAAAAAGCCAAAAGAGGAATCTTTTCTGGGGAAGGAGATATTTTTCTGAGCTCCAATTTACTAGTCAAAGACACTAGTAGAATTAGAGAGGTCTTTGCTCTAGAGAGAGAGATCGTTGAGATAGAAACATTAAACCGTGCAAAGGACTTTGCTACTAGTAGTAAGTGTTGACACATACGTATATATTAATATATATATATATATATATTTATTTATATATCAATATATGTATGTGTCAACACTATACTACTACTAGCTAGTACCTAGTATGAATAGGTCGTATTAACAACAATATCCTATTTATTTGGCAAATCATTCGCTACAAAAAAATATTCATTAACAATGTTTTGAGTCTGTTGAAAGAAAAACAATGTTTTGGTTCAAGTGTAATTTGTGGTCGTTGGTGGTGCTTTCCAAAATTTTAGGACACTAGTAAAGATCATGGAGACTAATCCCAACGAACCCGGTGGTCCAAGTTTGATTGGTTGTCTGCATTAGAGATCGCATCAATGTTTATTGGTCTAATTGTGGGCTGGTGGAGTATTCACCGAAAGAATAAAATTAATTTTATCAATGTGATGTTATTACTTATATTAATCGTATAGTATAGGCAATACGATCAATATATCAATAAAACGTTTATTTAAGTTAATATAAGTGTTCGAGTCGAGGTTTATATAATTAGGTAACTTGATTTTAAACTCTTCAAAATGAGCTTTATACTAAAAACTAGGGCTGGGAATAAAATCTTAACCGAAATTTCGGAACCGAACCGAACCGAAATTTTTTGAACCGAAATATTTTTTGTAAACCGATCGGCACAAAGAAAACAATTTCGGCGAACCGAACTGATAACCGAAAATAACCGAAAAACAAAAAAAAAACCAAAAAATCGAACCAAAATAAGTGAAGATAACCGAAAAAACCGAAAAAATAAAAAATTAACAGAAAATTAACCAAATAACCCGAATTTCAAAAAAAAAAACTGAACCGAACCGAAATTTTATTCATATCAATTCGGAACACAAACCCAAAAACCAAAATTTCCGACCCGTTCCAAACCGAACCGACCCGATTCCCAACCCTACTTAAAACTAAACTTTTACATAAGATTGAGTTCGTCCACAAATCAAACTCTTACTATTTATACTATTTTTTATGACGATTGATCGTTCATACACTTCTTGTTGTTGCATGTAGTCGTGCAATCAAATTTTTGATTGTTATCTACTTTAAAACGTTTCGTAATTGGGTCGAACCGATTGTTTTTTCTTTGTCAGCACAACATGCTGATTCAATAGTTAGTTCCTATATAATTGTAGGCAATTTCTATATTTATTGTAAGTACAATAACTCAATTCTAGATAGAGTGATGTTACATATATCATGTAAATTTATGGATGTCATTAAGCCGAGACCATTTCTTTGAACTTGTTAAACTTCATGTTTTTTAAATCTTCATTTGAATGCTAATTTAACACTAACAATAAACTGTTTCAAATGAAATTCTGGATCGGCGTGCAGTGCATTCCATGTGATTCTCGTGAATGGGAACAAATTGGAGATTATTAACATAAACGTCATTGCTTAGCTAATTAAAGATAATTAACCGAATACCACTTAAAGCTTATTACAGCTCCCAATTCTAAACACTAATGATTGGCCATGCATGTCATATAAATATCTAGACGCCGTCTGGTCAAATCAATAGAACCAGTATCAATTTCGTGATAATCGTGTATAATATAGTTAACTCCAATGATTAAAAATAAGCGATCAGTGGTCTAAATCAATATAAAAAATAAACCAATCTTTTTAAGCACGTAAATGGTATAATATATACTAATAGGCTCATAATTTAATCTTAAACTAGGTCATAATCTGCACAATACGCGAAATTAATAATTTATCAATTGTTTTAGTAAAAATATAACATGTATGTAATATAAGAAGACATAGCATTTTTTAATGAAATTTAATTTAATTTTATAATATATAATATATGTATTGTATTTTATTGGATTTGTATTTTATAATTATAACTATACATTTTGTTTTATATTAAGTGGTTGATATATATCTATATATATACATTTATATATAACTAATAACAAATAATAAGTCAACTAATAGAATATATATATATATATATATATTTTGTATGTTTACATTGCATGTGATTTATATAATAGTATTGATTATTTATAAAATCTTTAATTTATTATAACTGTTTTTTGTGAGTTGATTTCGCTAGACTCTCTCAACAAGTTCATCCAGACTATTTTTTCTTCTACTTTGTAGCTCTTTAGAAAACCTCATGAACATGTATACCTCTTTACCTGACCTCCCAAATTAATTGATCTCATCACTAAACCCCTCAAACGATTAATAAGCTTAATTTTTTATTCCAAATTAATAAAACGCGATAAAAAAATCACGATTGGGACTTAATTAAAACTAATCCGGTTACCAAATAAGTTACCCAAACCCGATATTAAAAAAATTTTTATTTAGCCCGAGGAAGAAAACAAGAAAAAGAAAGTTTGGGGTTAAAGTTAAAATCAAATTAAATTAAAAATAAAGTTAATATCGGGTTTGAGTAACTTATTTTATAACCGGGTTGGTATTAATTAAGTCTCAATTATGATTTCTTATCGTGTTTTGTTAATTTGGAATCGCAAATTAAGTTTATTAATCTCCCGTGGGGATTAGTGATGTGATCAATTAATTTAGGGGGTTGGGTAAAGAGATATACATGTCGAAGGGATTTTCCAAAGAAGTACAAAGTTTGGATGGAAATAGTTAGGATGCATATATTTTGGGAGGTTTAGTGAAGTCAACTTTTTTTCTTAATAATTATAGATTCTAAAATTATATAATATTAGATATTATATATATATTGAACCTAATAAAATAAGGAAAATATAAGAACATATTTATAACCGTTATTATTAATAAAAATTTTAATTTTTTGAAATAATAAGAAATTATAATTAATACGGCATATTTAACCCGTCATACGACATATATATTAAAATATATTTATCTTTGACCCGTGGCAACAATTGATCTTAAAGGCATTATTTGTAACAATAATAAATTTTAAGTTATATGCCATATTTAATTCATCATACGATATATATATTAAATATATTTGTTTTCGACCCGTGACAATAATAATCTTAAATGCACTAATTTTTAACTGTAATAAGTTTTAATTTATACAACATATTTAACCCGTCATATAAATATATATATTTTTGACCCGTGACAACAATGATTTCAAAGGCAATAAATTTTAACTGTGGCAAATTTTATTTTATAACATATAACATATATATTAAAACTAATTCTATTTAGTTGAAAACCAAATTAAATATGTTTATGTGTTTGAATCTCGATTAAATTGGTTTGTTGCACTTACTGCACCAAAATTACTATGAGACTGAAAATAATCTTAAAACTCATTTATATCTTAAAAATTATTTAAGAAACTAATTAAATTGAGAAACTTATATTGGAATATTTTAGAAATAAGTTTGTTACGATTTATGAGAAAATATTATACATTAAAGCTAATAAGATTTTTAATCGATTATATAGAAAACTAATTATACTTATGAAATTATAATTTAAATTTTAAAGATTAAAAACCATGATTATAAATTGTCTAAATATTAATTATAAAATTCTTTTCAAACCCGACCTATACCTTTCCAAATTTTCTACCACAATAATATTTATCACTTTTAGTGTCTTAATTTAATTTTCTTAAAAATAAATTATATTAAATAGTCTTTTTACTATTTATATACTAATTAAATCAGATACTTAAACCATTAAATCAAAATAATGACTGTGATATTCAGCTTATAAATCAATTTAATTGAAACCAAAATTGTACTGAATATCTATTGTGCTTAGATCTCCTCGTTACCACTTTCTACTTAAACAAAATACTTTTTTACTATTTAGATCCTAATTAATTTAGGAATATAAATTATTATAACAAATAATATTTATCATATTCAGTTTAAATTTTTTGATTTAACTGAAAATCAAATTTAACTAAATATGTTTTTGTGCTTGGATCTCGATTAAATCGATTTCCTCCACTAATTGTACCAAAAGTGGTGTGATATTGAAATGAATCTTAAAGCTCTAATATATAGGAGTTGGAAAGGAAGGAGACTTTCTTCAACTTACAATGTGGGATCATATTTTTCTTAATTTGATTATATTCTAATTTGCAAGGTATACTTAAAAATTATTTACGAAACTAATTAATATTTAGAAACTTAAAAATTATTCAGTTAAATTTGATTTTAGAGATAATTTTGTTATGATTTCTGGAAATTATATATATATATATATATATATATATATATATATGNATATATATATATATATATATATATGATTTATGGAATTTTTTAATATATATTAGAGATAAGTTTGTTACGATTTGTGCAAAAAAATTATATTAACGCTAGTAAGATTTTTAATAGATTGTCTGTGAAACTAATTTGACTTATTAAATTGTAATTAAAATTTTAAAAATTAAAATAACCATAATTAAAAGAGCTTCCTTAAATAAGAAAATTTATTTTCAGGTGAAACCCACCCATATACATATACGTGCATTTTTAAAACTTTTTTTGACAAAAATACCCTGCAATTTCTTTTTGTTTGTTCAACAAAAATTATATCCTAATGGCAATTCATGTAAGTATTTGATTTATTTTGTCTTCCTGAAAAATATGGTCTCTCTTTAATAGTAAAGATCTAAACTACATAGAACAAATCAATATAGTATAGATTAGGGTCGAATTCCACATAAACAAGATAAGCACACTTGCAGTTTTAAATCGAATTAAACTAATATAGATTAAAAGATATTAGTTGTAACCGAGTTTAAGCAATAATAATAAACAAAAAGAAGATAAATTAATAAATAAAAGCGTCAAACATTAAGCAATCCACATGTAGTTATGTTTAAAAGCTCAAGTTATCGTGCAAGAATTTTGTTTTGGAAATAGTTCTCAACTCAAAAGATAAATTTAAACTAATTTCCTCTGGAATTATTAGATTCCTATGTTCGAATTACTAATGACATACTCTCGTCATATTTAGATAATTCAAACATGCATTACAGTACATATTCGATATGTTCATAAGCCTCTAAGACAATACTTCAGCAAGCAAATACACTTATTCATCTACACTAGATTAGGTCTGTAAAAAAAATTTCTTTTTGTTTATCATTCTAATTTTGATGAACTAGTTAGCTACTCTAATTCATGCATTAAGATCGAGTCTAGATTAAGAACCTAACAAACAAAAATTTTACATAGTGAATTTAATATCATTTACTTGGATTTCTAAACCCCTTAAAATCATAAATTCAATGAAATTTCCTAAATATTTGAACTAAACTCAACAAATATAGTGTGATGACCTTTTGGAAAAGAATTTACAATCTCTCTCTCTCTCCATCTCTCTCTCTTTTCTCTCTCGACTTCAAAAGTTTGAAACGGTGACGAGAGTGGTGGAGTACGGAGGCTCACTGATAGTAGGAATTTTCCTAAAATGAGAGTGTGGTTTCCCTACACTATCAATTCCTA
>OVBE01007523.1:0-18383 GCA_900406425.1 Iberis pinnata
TTATTGGAAGACGCATTTGTTGCGACATAACCTAGATGTGATGCATATTGAGAAGAAATTTTTTGACAACATAATGAACACTATTCTAAACGTGCAAGGGAAGACGAAAGACAATCTGAAGTCTAGATTAGACTTGCCTGATATTTGTTGTCGACCTAAGCTTCACATCACAGAAGATGGAACGTGTCCAATTCCAGCGTTTAGGCTATCTAAGGATGCGAAGGATGAGTTCTTTGACTGGATAATTCATAGGGTCAAATTCCCCGATGGGTATGCATCTAACCTAAGGAATTGTGTTGATATCGGGGAAGGCAAATTCATTGGAATGAAGAGCCATGATTGTCATGTAGTGATGCAACGCCTTCTTCCATTTGCGTCACTTATTACCGACGGCCTAGAACTGACGGACTACATCCGTCACTTATCCGTCAAAAAGAGGTGTTTCTGACGGATAAGTGACGGAATTGTCTGTCATTTATCGACTGTTTTCTTGTAGTGGTATAGGTTTAATATGCTTTTATAAGGGACTAAATGGTGAGGAGTTGAGGCTTACACTTTTAACAGCTTTTGTTCTAGTCTGATACGTGATTTAGGTGTTGAAAGAAATTTATGTTCTTGAGTGTCTATGATACTGCCTAGGGGAAGAGAATGGCGGAGAGTTTGGTTCAAAAGCTTGTGAGTGTACTTCTAGAGTGACTTATAACACAAATGTCGTGAATAATCTTGTAAAATATTTTGAAGCGAGTAAATATATTGCCATGTTCTACACACTTTCACTATTCTGTTGTGAAATATATATCGACGAAAATATGACGGAGACCTAGGAAAATTTTCTTTTTTTATTTAACTTTAAGTTTCCTTTTATTTTATTCAATATTTTTCAACATAATTTAATCATTTTTTTAACAAGGTCTCAAAAATTTAGGAACCCCTTGGTCTAGATCCGACTCGGTTGGTATGTAAGATCGTTGACTGTTTAAACAATTAATGTTTGACGTGATCCAGCATAATTTAATGTTTGACTCTGTTGGTATGTAATTGATTTTTTTTTTTTTTTTTTTTCACATTAATCTCTGGACCACAATGAGCCGGCCCAGTAACCCATACTCCATAAATAGGAGAAAATGCACTCGCTATGCGAGCGGCCAGGTTCGATCCCTGGTCTGGTAACTAGGCAGCAGAGATAGCACACCACTAGGCCACTTGCTCCTTGTAATTGATTTAAAATCCATCAATGGAGGGGGTGTTATTCAACCCCTCATTTTAAATCAATTTTTTAGATTTAAAATTATCAAAATTTAAAAGTCTGCAAGATTCTTTTGCAGAGATTTTTAAATATCTGTAGGATCCAGTTGGAAAGATTTTAGAACTCTCTCCAGTTTACTTTAGATTTAAAATACATATATTTGTTAATAGAACTCCACAACAAGTAACTACAAATCCATTAAAATAAAAAGATTTTAGAAATCCTTTGTGGTTTGAATAACACTGGATTTTAAAATTTGATTTAAAATCCTTCATCGAATAACACTAGATTTCAAACGAATGAATTTCAAATACTATAACCAATAACACTAAATTTTAAAAAAGAATTTCAAATCAACTATTGAATAACACTAGATTATAAATAAAATGAAGTTGATTTAAAATCCATTATTGAATAACATCCCTAAGATTATTTAATTAATAAGAACTATAAATATATGTACATGCATTAGATTGTGGAATTTACTTTTTAATTTAATATTTTCATCATTTATGAAGAAAAAATAGGATTTACAAAAATAGTGTAATAACATAAGATGTCTTAATTGGTATAGAGTAGAATTATGTAATTACACTAAAAATAGTTTGGTTTTAACTATATAGTAAATATGGTAATAATTATATATATATATATATATACATATAATTTTTGAAGTCAAAGAAAAGTTTTAATTAATACCAAAAATAACTTTTGATATTTTAGGTAAATATCTCCTTATGTTTGGAAATATAATAAATTTGGTTTGACTATATTTTGCAGAGTTTATCTATATATACCTTATTGACAATGTCCTTTTTTATTCATCTTACAATTAATTAATACTACATATCATTATTTCAAAACAATAAAACTTGTCATGGATATCACAAGACGTGCTACTTGTGCAGTTTGTTTCACAAAAAACATGATCTGCACCCCAAATTGTGAATTTGCAGAATATTTCCCATTTGAAGTGTATATTTTTTTTTCTCCCTCTACAATGTTTATTATAAATGTGACTCATAAAATTATTTATTATTAGTCATTTTATTTTAATGTTTTGTCACATATAGGTCAGATGATTACGAAACTGCTAATGAAATATTTGGTACGTCAAATATTATAAAAAAGATAAAATGTGCCTCATGTAATACTACAGAAAAGAAAAAAGCATTAGCTTCTTCAATAATCAAAGAAGCTGCTGCATGGGCAGAAGATCCTGTTCAAGGTGGATATGGAGTTGTGCGAAAGCTCATGTGGGAGATAAAGTCACGTGAAGCCTATCTTAATAAGCTCAAAGAAATGATTAAGGATGCTAAAGAAAATCAACAAAATTAGATCTTAACAAAAGGATCATAAACTTTAAGTTAATGAATATAGTGTATCTTATGTCATTTATCTTTTCTTTATCTATCAAATAATAATGTATGTGTGTTTAATCCTATCAAAAATAAAATTTTTGTAATTTCCATTAAGTTTTCAACCTAATTTTTCTTTTCTTAATAATTGTGTTGTGGTTTAGTTTTGTTTTGTTTATTTATGATAAATGAAAACTTTGTAATCTAAAAAGAAATTTTGATATCTTAGACCATAAATTCTGAAATGATCATCAATGTTAAATTTACTAGGTGAATATGCCATAAAAAATGTGTGGGTTATTAACATTTTTATTGAAATCGTTGGTTTGTTTCATAGATAGAGGACTTAGAGAAATAGATCTGTGGAAAGACAACTTACGTACCAAACACTTTTGTTTGGATCTATAAATTTTAATATTCCTTTGACTGTTTGCTCACTTGATTTACAAGGAAAATTTTGTTTGGTGTAGAGATTTTTTTTCTGTATATATGTTGATGAAGAATTTTTACAAGGATTTTTATTTTTCACAAATTCTTAAGAAAAATCACTTGTACAACTCTTGAGAAAAAAATTGTAACAAAAACATACCAATAAAACCCAGATGTCGCAATTGTTTTTGAGACTTATTTTTATATTTTTGGTGTGAGAGATTATGTTCTCACAATGTTTCCTCAGGAATTTTGACTTATGTTTTTCACAACAGCCGTGAGCCTGGAAATTATCTTTTCAACAAGTCAAAAATCATTGAAATCGGAGTTATGAATAAAAAGATACGTGCATGAAGAGAATGAGTGTTTTAAAACATTAATTATGCTTTTGTCTTTAATGTTTAGTTTATGTTTATTGCTTTTTAATTTACTAAGCCATGCAAGCACATGCAAGAGGTTTGTCCTTGCTTAGTTAAACTCTTGTAAAGCTCTAAGAAAAATCAATCAATCTTCTTTTTATCAAAAACTTTTCTTTGAACTTTGGTCTCATATTTGGTGTGTCATATCCATTTCTGTTTTTCTCTTATGTGTGTAATATCCTAGATCATTATGTGTATCAATGATTTTTTGCTACCCTTCTGTGTTCTTATCGATCCACCATCTATCCAACAATTATTCTTCATCATCATATTCATCTTTCTCATCTTCCACCTCCATCCATTCTCTGAATATGTCCATAATCATCTCCACAAGCCATCTCTATCTTCATCCATCATCATCATCCATCCATTCAAGTTCCGACCTTAAAAGTGTGTTGTGCGTCCTTAGGAGGAATATATCAAGTGGTATCAGAGCCACTTTGAAATGTTTGGATTAAAAAACAGGGAGTACAATGGCAACATTTGAAGACATGATGAATATGCTTAGTCCCATGGAGCCGAAGCTTGTTGAAGATTTCATCGAAAGAATAGAGCATATGTTTGACACAAAAATAGATGCACTTGGGAAAGAAATATTTCAATCCTCAAGAAGTAAAAGCAAACAAGAAAGAAGCAACAAAGATCCATTAAAATTGTTTCTCAATAGTTAAACTCCCATGCTCACTTGGATAAAGAAGAAAACCAGCAAAAAAAAAGACAAGAGAGGACTAAGAGTGTTTTCCAAAAAAGCAAGCCATTGAGCAAATTTCATGTCACAAAAAGGAAGCGATTATCTTAGTACATGTTGTCCAAGTGGTTACCACACATGAAGAAGTTGAAGATAGCGCAAGAAAATCAAAACTCAAAGAAGAACATGCTGAACAAGAAACAAAGGCTATTCAAAGTATACCATAACATGTTGATTTTATTTTGGGGATTCAACATTATGGGAACCCAAGAACAAAGATAAAACTTTGCTAATAGAGGTTCTGAAATCAGGTAAAGGAGATATTGTCCAAGTCTTCAAACCATTCCAGAAGGAAACACTTCAAGATGTTTCTCAACAAGATTTAACAACTCAAGCCTATTTTGAAGAATAAAATATCCTACTATCTTGAATGCTTTCTATTTTTGAGGAACTATAACAAACCACCTTGGAAAGGAATAATTGCATACATGTTGAAAGAAGATCCACATGATCCACCACATATTATTAACCTCCACCACATAGAGACAAAAAAGATTTGAGGAGAAATTTTTTTCAAGCGGGAGAGCAATCATGCTAGCAATAAATCAAACTAATTTCGGTTAGATTCTCTGTTTCTCAAAGATCAGAAGTTTACGAGACATTCCCGCATGAATTTGGACTTATGTCCTTCACAAGAGTTATGAGCCTGGAAATTATTTTTCCAACAAGCCAAAAATCATTCAAATCGGAGTTATGAGTTAAAAGATGCATGCATAAAGAGAATGAGTTTTTAAAAAACATTAATTATGTTTTTATGTACTTTTAGTGTTTAGTTTATGTTTATTGCTTTCTATGTTTACTAATCCATGCAAGCACATACAAGGGGTATGTTATTTCTTATTTAAACTCTCGTAAACTTCTAAAAAAAATCAATCAATCTTTTTTTTATCAAAAAACTTTTCTTTGAACTTTGGTTCCAGATTTGGTATGTCATATCCATTTCTATTTGTCCTAGGTGTGTAAGAGCATCTTCATTGGAAGTATCTCAGGTATAGGTTCTCAATATACATATATGTGTAAGTAATTATGGATATCTCAAAATGATAAGAAATTCACTCTAAAGTAATTAAATAATAACATTTGTATATACTTACATATATATTTATATTGAGAACCTCTACTTGAGATACTCCCAATGGAGATGCTCTAATATCCTAGATCATTAGGTCTATCATGAGAGCTTGATCCATAACTTGGATGAAATAAGTAATTATAAAGTGTTCCTCTAGAGACAAATGTTTAGTTTCATCAATTGTCTCTATTCTTCATAAAAAAATCTTATTCTCTTAATAACACGTTTGTGCTTTATGAAAAATATGGTTTCAATCTCCATAGATTATGCTATTTGTTCATAGAACCAGCTTGTGAAATGTCGCATCTTTTTTTTCTGCTCCAGATGGATATAATCATGGAGGCATATTTCAAATAACATGATTCAAAAAGATATATCAAATTAGCAAAAACAATCTAAGCCGCTAAAAAATAGCCACCCAACAAAACAAACTATGAACATAAAAAAAGAAAACTACAAACACAAAGCTCATATTCATAAATTTGTAATGTTAATAACACATTAAGTTCATGATTGGCTGTTGACTACACATAACTAATGATAATAGTGTAATATAATTATTATTATATTTATCCAAGAAATATAAAAAATAAAAATGAAAATAGGAACAAACTTAAAGAAAGAAAGAAGTTAGAAGTAATCAATCTGATATTTTTGTGTGTGTAAAATCTAGATCTAAATTCTGTTTAGATTTTATACTTTTGGTTCTAAATATAGGTTTTTTCTTAAATAAATTTAGGTTTTAGGGACCTAAAATCTAAATCAATTTAGGTTTTGGAGGCTTAATATTAAAATTTTCATATATTATAATAGTAAAATTACCATTATACTTTTAAAATTTTTAGTATTGGAACCCCGAAAAAATTTATATTTAAGGAGACTGAAGCGAATGCCTTTTCTTTTGTATATTAGGTACACCTCTGTATACGAAGCTGCCAGAAAGTTGGGTTTAAAATTTTGTAAGTGTACTTTTAAAGTAACTTGTAACACAAGGGTTAGTGAAAAAACTTATATAAAACTTTGTAAGCTGCTGCATGGGCAGAAGATCCTGGTTGAGGTGGATATGGAGTTGTGCGAAAGCTCATATGGGAGATAAAGTCACGTGAAGCCTATCTTAACAAGCTCAGAGAAATTATTAAGGATGCTAAAGAAAAGCAACAAAATTAGATCTTAACTTTGTGACAAAAAAAAAATAGATCTTAACAAAATGATCTAAAACTTTAATTTAATGATATAGCGTATCCTATGTCATTTATCTTTTCTTTATCTATCAAATAATAATGTATGTGTGTTTAATCCTATCAATAATAAAAGTTTAGTAATTTCCATTAAGTTTTCAACCTAATTTTTGTTTTCTTAATAATTTGTGTTGTGGTTTAGTTTTGTTTTGTTTATTATGATAAATGAAAACTTTGTAATCTAAAAAGGAATTTTGATATCTTAGACCATAAATTCTGAAATGATCATCAATGTTAAATCTACTAGGTGAATATCCCATAAAAAAATGTGTGGGTTATTAACATTTTTTTTATTGAAATCGTTAGTTTGTTTCATAGATAGAGGACTTCGAGAAATAGATCCGTGGAAAGACAACTTATGTACCACACACTTTTGTTTGGATCATACAATTATTTGGTTACGGGTTCATACAATTTTGCTAATAAATTAGCAAAACATACGATTCATTGTTCCAAATTAATGTCGTCGTGTTGGTTAGCATAAAACGGTATGTTCATGTGATGTTCTTGATTATCATTGCGTGAGGGATTTGTCTTAATGGTTACATATTGGATATTTAACAAAAAGGTTAATCATTTTAACTTTCATTTAGGTTCATTAATTAATTATGATAATATCAATATGTAATTAGTACTTTGGATTTCAACAGTATATATTTTTTGGGGGAAATTATTAAAATAGGTTAAAAATAATACAATAATAAAATAATATGCTAAATCATTTTTAATTAAAAATAGTTTATTTTACTGTAAAATTTCTAAAAACAACTTTAAATCATATCATTATATTTCGTTGATTTGTTCTTTTATAATCATATTTCAGTAAAAAAAAAATTAAAGTGAAAATTTTGAAAAAGAAAACATTCAAAAACCTTGTGAAAATAGTTATGAAGAGGAATTTTGAAAACTTTACCCAACAACTTTTTTTATGGAATCAATATAACAACTTTTCAAAAAAGTTACCTAATAACTGTAACTTTTCTAAATAAATATACGAAACAACTTTTAGCAAAATATGTACAATAACTATACACAATAACTAATTTCAAAATTAACTTTTCCAAGAAACTTTACTTAATAAAAACACATCTAGATCAATATAAAAACCAGTACGAAATAACTTTTCATAACAAATTTGCAACAAAAACTTTACTAAACAACTGTGCGTCAAAATCTATAAAATAACTATACATATGAACTCTACCGAACAAATCTGGAACAACAAAATAATTTAACTATGCACAATAACTTTATTAATTAAGTATGCATACAAATATTAATTTATAATCATAGTATTTCCAAAGATTTAAAGGGTTTCCATGTCAAATTGTTGGCTATAAAAAATGTTTAATGATATTAAATTTGTATAGGATCCTTGTTAGACATATATTTATACAAAAAAAATATATATATTCAAGATAAAAAGATACTATATGTCAATATTAGCCTATCTTTAATTTAAAAAATATGGTCTATAATTTTAAATTAGATTTTTTTCATAATTATTCCTTTATTTTTTTTACGTATTCGGTTTTAATGTATCAATCAAGAACTAGAATTTAATTTGGATTTCTTTCATCTTTTCAGGTCAACAACTATTGTATCCTAATCAAGCGGTAACTGGATCAACAAGATTACATATATTATATATACAAGTTGTAATATGAAATACTCTGTAGCTAAAATACCTTACTTCATTAGATAGAAAAGATGGCTTTATATAGCCTTTACATGAAACAGAGAGTTCCTAAAATAGTGCAACAGAATTACGTGGACAACTAGACCTTAAGACTTGGTCTTTTATTGAAATTGAAACTACCTAATTAGACTCGTTCTTCCACTCCTTCCACCTTTCATACTTCATCACACATCCAACAATCCCTCCCTAAACTAAGCTTGATGAAAGCTTAGCTTATCTCTTCAACTGAACACACTCCAAGCTTACTCCTTAACAACTCAAATGTGTCTCTCTTCACTGGCTTAGTAAGTATGTCTGCCACTTGCTCCTGTGACCCACAATGTTCAAGACATATCTCCCCATCTTTGACAAGATCTCTGAGAAAATGAAAACGCACTCCAATATGCTTGCATCTTCCATGGAAAACATGATTTTTTGAAAGCTTTATTGTAGATGTATTATCACATAGGATCACAATGCTTCTGCTTGTGTCATAACCAAGCTCATGTTGAACTCTTTTGAACCATATGGCATGACATGCACACATGGAGGCTGCTACATACTCTGCTTCCGTAGATGACAAGGTAACAATTGGTTGCTTCTTTGAGGACCAAGCTACAGCTGCATTATCCAATAGAAACACATAACCAGATGTGCTCTTCCTGCTGTCCAAGTCTCCTGCGAAGTCACTGTCTGTGTACACCAGTAACTCACCACTTCCTCCTTACTTATACCATATCCCATAAGTGACAGTGCCCTTCAGATATCTCATTACTCTCTTCGTTGCCTGTAGATGAAGTTGTGTTGGTTTTGATAAATAACGGCTCAAGAGACTTACAGCAAACTGTAGGTCTGGACGAGTGGTTGTGATATACATCAAGCTCCCAATGATCTGCTTATAATGCGTATCATCAAGAGGTTCACCAGTTTCATCAGCATCAATCTTACTCCCTGGTACCAGTGGATTGCAGACTGCATTGCAGGTCTCCATGTTGAATCTTTTTAGGATCTCCACTGCATATTTAGCTTGAGAAATGTGTATCCCTTGAGCTAACTGAAGTACCTCAACGCCAAGGAAGTACCTCATCTTTCCAAGGTCTGTCATGTCAAATTCCTGCTGCATTGATGTCTTGAACTCTCTCATCAGTTCTGCATCATCTCCAGTGTATATTAGATCATCTACATACACACTAACCATGATTGAGTTACCTTGGTCATTCCTCTTCAGAAAAAGTGTCTCCTCATTCTGAGACTTCACAAAGCCCTCCCCAATGAAGTAATCTTCAATCCTTTGGTATCACGCCCTTGGAGCCTGGCGCAAGCCATAAAGAGCCTTGTGTAGTTTATACACTTTTTCTTCATCTCCTTCCACAACGTATCCTTCTGGTTGTTGAACAAACACTTCTTCATTGAGTACTCCATGGAGGAAAGCTGATTTCACATCTAATTGATAGATTTCCCAGTTTCTTTGTGCTGCGGTAGCAATTATTGCTCTTATGGTATCCATCCTTGCTACTGGAGCATATGCTTCACTGAAATCAATGCCTTGTACCTGAGAGTACCCTTTGGCAACGAGCCGAGCCTTGTGTTTGTTCACCTCTCCATGCTCATTTAGCTTAGTCTTGAACAACCATTTTACTCCAATGCTTTTTGCACCAGCATGTAGGGTGACGAGTTCCCATGTTTGATTCTTTTCTATGGAGTTGATCTCTTCATTCATTGCTTTTCTCCAAGTGGATGTCTTCTCTGCTTCTTCATACGTCAGAGGGTCTGTGAAATTGATGTCCACCATGTTTAGCTCATCTTCTTCTTCTATTACTAGTCCTGCTCCAACAACATAATCATTTAAATAACATGGAAGTCTTCTTGTCCTTCCCTCCCTGACTTCCACATGTGGATCTCCCTGAGCTTCTGCTTCATTGTTTGGTTGTTGTTCTGCTTCAACATGAGCCTCTGCATCATTGTTTAGTTGTTCCTCCGCTTCATCATTTTCCTCTTGATCACTCTCTTCCCAGCTGCCATCATCATTCCAAGTTAGATCAGAATCATTTATCATCTCTTGTTTTCCTTCCCAATCCCAACCTTTTGACTCTTCAAAGATGACATCCCTACTGATGATGATCTTTTTGTTCTTTGGATCATAGAGCCTGTAGCCTTTTGATTCCTCTCAGAATCCTATCAAGAAGCCAGTGATGCTTTTGTCATCCAGCTTGGTTCTCTTCTCATCTCCAATGTGTATGTGTGCCAAACTTCCCCAAACTCTCAAATGATCTACACTGGGCTTAATACCACTCCATGCTTCCTGAGGCGTGACATCTTTCACAGCAGTTGTAGGACATCTATTTAACACATAGAAGGTCCATTTCACTGCCTCAGGCCAGAAGATTTTAGGTACTTTCCTTGTAGCCAGCATAGATCTCACCATGTTCATTACTGTCCTATTCTTTCTCTCTGCAACACCGTTTTGTTGAGGGGTGTATGCTGTGGTTAGTTGCCTACGAATTCCCTTTTCTTTGCAGTAGTCATTAAATTCATTTGAGGTGAATTCCCCTCCCCTATATGTCCTCAAACACTTAATGTTCTTTGCTGCCTCAAGCTCCACTTTGCTCTTGAATAGCTTAAAGAAGCTAAATGCCTCAGACTTTTCCTTTAGAAAGTACACCCATGCCTTCCTGCTATAATCATCAATGAGGCATAGGGTAAATCTCTTTCCACTGGTGGATGTTGGACTGATGGGACCACATATATCTGAGTGTATCAGCTCCAGAGTCTCCTTGGCTCTCCACATGCTCCTTTTAGGAATTGGGTTTCTTGGTTGCTTCCCTATCAAGCAGTCAGTGCAAGTGAAGTTTTGAACATCAAATTTAGGAAGCCCTCTTACCATGTTCTTCTTCTGCAGGGTATTCATGCCAAGGTGACTGATGTGCTCATATCTCTCATGCCATAGTCTAGGTGTTTCTTCTGCAGTGATTTGTAGGCACCTTTGCTCCTTTGGTTTGATGTCTGCTTCAGTCTGGTCAAATAGGATGAACATCCTGTTTGAACGCATCCTACTTTCTGCTATGAGGCCCTTCTCTATATGATAGATCTTGCACACCCCCTTCTGCATTATCACTGTCAGCTCTTTCTCCTGAAGCTGTCCAATGCTTAAGAGGTTGCTTTTAAGCTCAGGAACAAAGTATACATCATTGATAGTGTAAGCTCTGTTCTGTAGCCTTAGCTTCACATTTCCCTTCCCTGATACCTCCATCTTTTTGTTGTTTCCCAGCTTCACCGTGTGTTTGAATTTGTCACACAATGTGGTAAACAGCTCCCTGTTCCCACTCATATGGTTTGAGCAACCTGAGTCAAGGTACCATGCTCTGCTCCTCATGTTACCTTGATCCTCTGAGTGTGTCATAAGTGATTTCTCAGAGATGTTGTTACTGTTACTTCCTTCTGCTCCATTATCTTCAAGATAAGCCATCAACAACATCTCTTCACTATCCTCAAGATTAGCATAATTGGCCTCCTCTTCCCATTTAGGACACTCATTCTGATAGTGTCCTAATTTCCTGCATTTGTAGCACTCAATTGTGCACTTGTTGGGATACACCTTCCCTCGTCCTCTGCCTCGTCCACGGCCAGAAGATCCTCTCCTCTTCCATATGTCACTGCCAACACATGGTCCTCTCCTTCTCAGGTTTCTTAAACTTTTGCTCATGCACCATAAGTGAACTCTGCAGTTCTTCCAACGTCATGGTCTCAGTGTCTTTAGACTCTTCAATTGAGATCACGACGTAGGTAAACTTCTCACTCAAGGTTCTGAGAATCTTCTCCACCACCTTTGAATCCAACATTGCTTCACCATTGCTTCTCATCTGATTTGAGATGCTCAATACTCGTGTGAAGTACTCTTCCACACTCTCAGTCTCCTTCATTTCAAGCAGCTCAAAGTCTCTCCTCAGTCTCTGTAATAGTGACCTCTTCACACATGCATTGCCTCCAAACTTGGACTTTATTGAATCCCATATGACCTTAGAGTTTCTTCTGTCCAGAATCTGCTCAAACGTTACTCTATCGATGCTCTGATAGAGGTAATGTTTGACCTTGTGGTCATTGGTTACAGCATTGTCCAGCTGCGTCCTTTGTTCTGGTGTAAGAACAACGTTTGTTTCAGGTTGCTCTACTCCGGTTTTAATAGTGCTCCACAGCCCTTTGGCTCGAAAGAGGTTCTCCATCACTTCACTCCAATGGTCCCAATGTCCATCAAATTGGGGCAGCTTCATCTTGTCATCTCCCATCTCTTCTCTTTAAGGTTTTAGAGCTCTGATACCAATTTGTAATATGAAATACTCTGTAGCTAAAATACCTTACTTCATTAGATAGAAAAGATGGCTTTATATAGCCTTTACATGAAACAGAGAGTTCCTAAAATAGTGCAACAGAATTACGTGCACAACTAGACCTTAAGACTTGGTCTTTTATTGAAATTGAAACTACCTAATTAGACTCGTTCTTCCACTCCTTCTACCTTTCATACTTCATCACACATCCAACACAAGTATATAACTAATTTTTCTGAAATCTTATAGGAAACAAAGAAAAAAAACACGTAAAAAAATGACGAGGAAGATCATCACTACTAATCATATGAATGGGTAAAGAAAAAAAAATCAAAAGATCGAGATCTTAGTCAAAAGAATTGACGAGAAAGAATAAATTAATCACTACTAATCTTATGAATGGGTAAATATAAGAAGATGAGAAGAGAGAGGGATATTGATTTCCTTTGAAGTTAGTCGCATGGACTTCTATAATAAAGCAAATTAAAAAAGAAGATGGAGCATGACAAATAAGGAGACTAAAGGTTTCATTGGAAACAATTAGATAAACAATTTATATTTGTTCTATAGTGATATATGTCAAACAAGTTGATACAATCATGCTAGCAAAAAATCAAACCAAAATTTGGCCAAATTCTCTATCTCTCAAATATCAACAGTTTACGAGATGTTTAAGAGAGTATAAATCCCTTTGGTTCGGGGGTTTCACCCTGTTTTCCTCCCCATTGGATGCACCGAGCCCATAGGAGAGTTGTGTCCGAGCCTAAGAAAGAGCCAAGACCGAGCCCAAGAAAGAGAGCCAAGTCTGAGCCCAAAATAGAGACGGGCCCAAGCCCGAGAGAAAGTCGAGTTCGAGCCCAACAGAGAGAGCCGAGTTCAAGCCAAAGAGAGATAGCCGAGTCCGAGCCCAAGAAAGAGAGTCGATTCCGAGCCCAAGAGAAAGTTTCGAGTTCGAGCCCGAGAGAGGACCAAGTCCAAGCCCAAGAAAGAGATCCGAGTTCGAGCCCGAGAGAGGGCCGAGTCTGAGCCCAAGAAAGAGAGTCGAGTCCGAGCCCAAGAGATGGTTAACCTGGAGCGCGTTGTCCGCCCCGCGCCCATTTAAAGACGAGATTTGTTGTTACTTAGGAAAATTTAAGAGAGAATCGGCACATTAAATGCTATTAATGAGAGCCCACTAACGCATTGGGGAATATAAATATGTGGAGGGGAGCTCATAGTTGGGGGTTCCAGGATTTTCATTTTGCAAAAATTCTTGAGAGAAATCACTTGTAAAACTCTTGAGAGAAAATTGTAACAAAAACATACCAATAAAACCCAGATTTCGCAATTGTTCTTGAGACTTTTTTATATTTTTGGTGTGAGAGATTCTACTCTCACAATGTTTTCTCGGAAATTTGGACTTATGTTCTTCACAAAATTCATGAGCCTGTAAATTATCTTTCCAACAAGCCAAAAATCATTAAAATCGGAGTTATGAATAAAAAGATACGTGCATGAAGAGAATGAGTGTTTTAAAACATTAATTATGCTTTTGTTTTTTAATGTTTAGTTTATGTTTATTGCTTTTTATGTTTACTAAGTCATGCAAGCACATGTAAGAGGTATGTCCTTACTTATTTAAACTCTTGTAAAGCTCTAATAAAAATCAATCAATCTTCTTTTTATCAAAAACTTTTCTTTGAACTTTGGTTTCATTTTTGGTGTGTCATATCCATTTATGTTTTTCTCTTATGTGTGTAATATCCTAGATCTTTAGGTGTATCAAGGATCTTTTGCAACCCTTGTGTGTTCTTATCGATCCACCATCTATCCAGCAACTATTCTTCATCATCATATCCATCCTTATCATCTTCCACCTCCATCCATTCTCTGAATATGTCCAGAATCATCTCCACAAGCCATCTCTATCTTTATCCATCATCATCATCCATCCATTCAAGTTCTGACCTTAAAAGTGTGTTGTGCATCCTTGGAATGGATGTATCAAGTAGTATCAGAGCCACTTCGAAAGGTTTGGATTATAGAACAGGGAGTTCAATATCAACATTTGAAGACATGATGAGTAGGCTTAGTCCCACGGAGCATAAACTTGTTGAAGATTTCATCGAAAGAATGGAGCATATGTTTGACACAAAAGTAGATGCACTTGGGAAAGAAAGACTTCAATCCTCAAAAAGTAAAAGCAAACAAGAAAAGAAGCAACAAAAGATCCATTGAAATTTTTTTTACAATAGTTAAACTCCCATACTCACTTGGATAAAGAAGAAAACCGGCAAGAAAAGACAAGGGAGGACTAAGAGTGTTTTCCGAAACAGCAAGCCATTGAGCAAGAAAAGATAAATTAGGTGTGTAAGAGTATTTCCATTGGGAGTATCTCAAATATGAGTTCTCAATATACATATATGTGTAAGTAATTATGGATATCTCAAAATGATGAGAAATTCACTTTAAAGTATCTCATTATACTTTGGAGTGGATTTCTCATCATTTTGAGATACCTATAATTAAATAATAACATTTGTATATACTCACACATATATTTATATTGAAAACCTCTACTTGAGATATTCACAATGGAGATGCTCTAATATCCTAGATCATTAAGTATATCAATGGTCTTTCGTAACACATGTGTGTTCCTATCGATCCACAATCTATCCAGCAACTTTTCTTCATCATCATATTCATCCTTCTCATGACATTTCCATAAGTGTCTAAAATATGACATTTCCATAAGTCATTTACAAAATTGGTAATCTTGTAAGATTGACTTAAAATATACCAAATTATATAACAATTCCTTTTAAAAAGAAATGTATTGATCTAAGTTTTGCAATACAAGCAATACAGAGGACGGTTCAAATACCAAATCATAGTCTACTGGATCCACATATTCATTTATTTGACAAATTGCATCGATTAATGGATCATTATCAGTATAGCAATGCACCACTTACAGCACGAATCCTACCCTTTTGTTTACTATGGCAAGTGTGGAAGCCATGTAACAAAGATATTTTCCAACAAAAGAAGACATCTCTTGCTACCTTGTACCAGCGGGCAGAAGCATGTGCAGATCAATGGCAAGATTCTCATGATACTTGTATTACAAAGGTTCGACAGGGATGGTTGTTTAGAGATTCTGCAGGATTTTATCATAAAGCAGGTCAAGCATCAGGAAGGACAATAGGCTCCCATTTAAGCAGAATTACAAAGCGTATTACTCGCTATGCAACATGCTTGAATATTGAGGTTTAGACGAATATGTTTTGAAAGAGATAATCAAGTATTACACCATATTTTATCTGGTAATTTGGTGGTGTTTAAAGCAAGAAATTAGATTAGGGATATCCAATTATGGCGACAAAAATTTGATGATGTCAAATTTTAGTGGGTATTTCGCTTTGCAAATCAACTAGCTCATATTCTTGCAAAGAGTCATATTACAAATTCTTTTTCATTTTTAGTTTATGCCTTTGTACCTAGAACTATAAGTCAAGCTTCACATACATATCATATTGTATCTTTTACACATAAATATATTATCAGTACTAAAAAAATTGACAAACTAAATAAGTAAATATAACAAATAGAGTGAAAGTAAAATATAAAAATACAATGAAAATTAGTTATTTTAAAAATAGAACTTATTTAGACTATATAAGAACATTAACTATATATTCAACATATTTTTATATTAAAATTTAAGTATTAAAATTTTTTAGCTATCTATAAACTTTCTATACTTTTGTGAATTCTCTAAAAAATATATTTTGGTGTTTCTAAGTTATTTAAGTGAATATTTTTTAATTAAATTTAAGACATACATTCTATTTTCGTTAAACAAACGAGAACTGTAATAAAAAAAATTATTTACTTAGATCATATTTATAAAAAGAGAAGGAAGACTAGTATTTTAAAAAGAGAAAATAGCTAAAAAATGCTAGGTTTACCTTATGTTCTTTGAAACTAAACCTTTAGTTCAACAAGAATAGAACTAAACAAAAACATTTAGCTAATTGTTAAAAGAATTCAGTTTTTGAAAAAACTCAATGAAGATATTTATAAATTAAAATTTTGATCTTGTGAGATAAATTAGTATGTAATCTTGTATATGAAAGAAAGAATATTCATTTGTTGGCAGAATTTTTTTAAGGGTTAGAATGATAACAATAAATTAAGCGGTGCATAACAAAAAAAATAAGCGGGATGATTTGATTAAGTGCAGTGCAGGACAACTGCGGTTGTAATAAAATTAATGGAGCAGAAAAATGTTTGAATGATGAATAAATATTAGCAGTACGAGATAATGTTTATGTTTCAAAATATCATACACTCTTAATTATTCCAAAATACATTGAAATGTTTTATTCTCAAAAATATTACCACACAATAATAAAAAATTATTTTTTTGTAAAGTTCGGATAGTTCGGTTCAATTTCTAAAATTTTGGTTAAATTCAGATTCAGTTTCGATTATTCGGATGATAGATTTTGATATTCATTCGATAACTTTGTTCTTATTTTTTATAACTTTGTGTAATGCATAAACCGGCGTTGGAGTATTCAATTCAGTTTGGTACAATTACTTGTATATTTAATTAAAAATAGATTTATTTCTAGTTAAGATTGGTAGGCTCGGATAGTTCGATTCATTTCTTAAATTTTGGTTCGGTTCATATTTGGTATGGTTATTCGGATATTAAATTTTGATATTCTTTTAGGTAATTGGATAGGATTGTGTTTTAAGTGTTTCGTGTAATCATTCTTTCTTTTTAATGGTTCGATATTGATTCGAAGAAACACAATTAGTAGTGTTGCAGTCCGGCGAAAAAGATGCAAAAATATATTGTAACCACATGATCGATACCACTTCTCTAAAATAACTTATGGTTTAAATTAAGAGTTATAAAAATAATTTTAATTTGTACGCTTTTGAGAAGAAATTTTTTTTATGGTATTTTGAAAAGATATTGCATTATATAGTATTTTGAAAACTAAAAGGGCATATTTTTGATAATTTTTGTTGTTGAAAAATGATTTATAATATTTTACATTTTGAAAGAGTATAGAGATTGAAACGATAATCAACAATGTGTTAAAAATAAACACCAATCATTTATTAAACTTAATTTGTTCAATTAAAAAAGATTCTCGCAGATAGATTTTACGCTATCTTAAACAACTCTAAACATCTACAGTTTGATTAACATTTTAATTGTCTTCGATCTCCAACCATTTTCACACCATCTTATTGTTTTTTCTTTCAAATTCAGTTATAGTTACATCCTCTTTTCATTGTTCCAAAGACTCATAACGTTCTATCTCATCTATCCTAACAACTTTATCATTCTCATAAACCTCATCTATCCTAACAACCACAGTCCTTGAATAAAAAACTTGTTTAGCTTGTGAGGCTAATATGTATGGATCCTTTGAGAAAGATAATTGACTATGGCTAAGGTTGACAAGGGTGAACCCATCTTCTTCTTTAACTCCATTACCTTTGATCGTCCAATGACATCTAAACAGAGGAATACTGAAGACATTGTAATCTAGCATTTTTATTTCTACTACTCTACCATAGTATGTAAGAATGTCAACCACATGGGAATTATCTTTTGCACTAGATCTACACATTGCTGTGGCCTCATATGATACACCACTGTTCTGACTTTCTCTATGAACCGTGCTCGTCTGAAACCTCATACTGTTCACTATATAACCAGTGTAAGATCTAGCAATACTTCGTTGACCAAATGCCAACCATTTTAATGTTGCATCATGGTCTGCAAAATCTAGAGGTACCTGTTCTTTTAACCTTCCAGCAAAGTTTTTGGTGTGCAAGCTCCATAAATATGTTTCATCCCG
>OVBE01007524.1:0-18383 GCA_900406425.1 Iberis pinnata
AAAAAAATATAAATGATCAAAAAATACAGAAAACAACCAAATAACCAAGAAATGATTATATATATATATATATATATATATATATATTTCAAAGTACCAAAAACTTACTTTTTTAAAAAAATACCTAAACAAATTAATTACGGTAAAATTCAAAACATAACCCGCGCATCGTACGGGAAAAAAACTAGTGAGAAAAACAGTTGAAATCCTTAGAAATCGGTAGTAGGGAAGTTGAAATGCTTAGAAATCAGATTGTGGAGAAATGAGGGAGAAAACCTAGTTACTCCTCTCTTTTTCCCTATTCTTTCGACACTTAGGGGTTTTTAAAAAAATCAAAATTGAATCGATTTGGTGGGTTGGAGTAAACCGGCCCGAAATTGATTTAATTTTTAGTTTAGTTTAAATTTTAATTGGGTCGGTGGGTTTATCCGAATAAGGGTGTGGTTGAGTTGTAAATTTTTTTAATTCATTAAGGATAAGATAGTATTTCTAACAAACAATCAATTAAAAAAGAAAAAAAATTACAAGAGGACCTTACGAGGCATTGTTCGAATCCAAATTGTACCGATTCCAAATTGTACCGATTATCAGAATAAGTAGGCCTACATACGATCATCACCGAGAACGAGAAGCATAACAAATGCATAGAAATGAAAATGCATTCAAATAGTTGATGGAATTTTTGGTTGTATTGTATATAAAGAAAATAAGGACACGCTTTGGCCATTGTTTCAAACACAAATATTGATTTCATTTACATATTCTTTTGTCTCAAATCAAATGGTAGGATTAAACTTAACCGATTCTAGCCAGACGAGCTCCTTAATCTCTTCTTCAGTAGAAGAAGGATTTTCAAAATCAAAAGTGAAATGGTTGGAACAAACAGGCTCATCGTTTAGGTCATGAAGAGATGACAAGTAAGGATGACACAATGCTTCTTCAACTGTAACACAAACAACATATATAGTCAGTCTTATACAACAATCCCGGTGTATGCACTTGTTTTCTCATTTCTAATCATACATACCAGTGATGCGTTTTTCTGGATCAAACACGAGCATTTTCTCTAGTAAATCAACAGCCGTAGGATTCATACTAGGAAATTTAAAAGAAAAATTCTGCCTTGGGAACTTTGGTAGTTCTTTAACATATTTTTTCGCGTTCTCGCTTTTGAGAAACTCTAGGCTCGTTTCATCTGGTGAACCTATCAACTTTGTTTTCCAAACATAAAACCAGAAAATAAGTTTATTTTACTAACAGATTTTTTATTAGTTTTCAATTTATTGTGAAACAAAACATACCTCTGTTATAAGTTTGAGCTGATTGACATAGTCTTTCCCCGGGAATAGAGGCTCCCTTGTCAAGATTTCGGCAAAGATGCAACCAACAGACCAGACATCAATAGCAGATGTATACTCAGAACTATTTAGGAGTAGCTCTGGTGCTCGGTACCATCGTGTTACAACATATTCAGTCATTAACTCTGTTTCAGATGTTGTCCTTGCCAATCCAAAATCTGCAATCTTAAGGTCACAGTTTACATTGACAAGCAAATTACTCGGTTTAAGGTCACGATGTAAGACATTTGCTGAATGTATGTATTTGAGTCCGCGTAGTATCTGATATAGGAAGTACTGATAATGATCATCACTTAAGGAGTTGTCTGATCGAATAATCTGATGAAGATCACTATCCATTAACTCATAAACTATATAAACATCCATAAAATTCTCCTTCGTCGGAGGTCTGATTATATCTTTTATGGTAACGACCTGTCAAAATGAAGTCCGAAATTTAGCAATCATTTTAAAAGGGAATAAAGTAAGGAAGCTTACGTTCTCATGTTCCAAATGACGAAGTAGCTTAATCTCTCTCAATGTCCTTTTAGCATCTACCTTATTGTCAAAGGCTTTACCTATCTTCTTGATCGCAATTTCTTCTTGTGTCTCCGAATTTACAGCAGAACTACAAACAATAACTCATGATTCATTTGCAAATATGAAAGCATAAACACAAAGATATTTATAAAACTTTCGTAATCGAAATACAAGATTGAACAGAAACCAATGTAAACTACGGATAGATTATCAGATTCATCCAACACCATTATCAAAGTCTCTTCAAGCAAATCAATTAGAAATTACCCAGGGTCATTCAAATAAACAATTAACAGAGATTATTATACACATAGATAAATCCTTTTCAAGTTATACCACTAAGATCGGAGCAAAACACCAAATTGGAGATTACAAAAAAGTGGTAAAGAAAAATCATACCAGACAAAACCGTAAGCTCCTCGACCAATAGGTCTAATAGGAGGGACATATTTATTCGAGACTTCAAATAAGTTTCCATAGAGATTGTACTGAAAATATCTTCCTCCATGGACAAGAACTCCTTTGGTATTATTTTGACCTGATTCACTTTCCCTAGCCATTCAAGAAATCGGAATTTTTACCTTTCGAATTGAAGATGAAATCGATCCGTGTCTTCAGATTTTCTTTCAAGAAGATTTGAGAAAAATGGGAGAGAGACTTTGTAAAAAGAAACGACTAGTCTCTGTAAGTTTGAATATTTTGAATAAGTCAAAAGAAATCAATACTTGTTCATCTACCACGTGTGTTTTGTAATAAAATATGCCAAGCTGGCAACCTAATTTGTAAAAATTATCGGGCTTGCCTCAATTCTTACCTCTGGTTTATGTTGTGAGGCCCACAAAATTTAATAGGTTTATTGATTAATGGTAAAAAAATCAAATATATCGACCTGAGGTTTGTATATGTGACTGTCCGGAAATGGATTAGAGATCAAAGCCTGTAACATAACTTATTAAGTGGATTTGAATATGGGTTTGAACCAATGTTTTCAAAATCGGACCAACAACCAAACTGAAAAAATGTTCGGATCGTTGGTTGATGTATCTGTCCAAATTCGATCCGATTTGATTATTCTACTAAATATATATATATATATATATATAATTTGTAATAAAATAAAATTTTTTTTATTAATCCATACAAATAATGAAATAATTTAAATCATAAATTAACAATAGTAAAAAACATAATATATGTTACAAAAGAATCATGAAATGTTAAATTGTGTTTTCATATTTTATACATTTACAAAAATGTACACATTTAACGTACTATAAATTTATACATTGACCTAGTATATGTCATAAAAAAGACATAAAATGTTAAAAGGTATTTTCATACATTATATGTAAAAAAATATTTTGTAAAAAAATATTTTGTGAAAAAATTATATACTGAACCGGGATTGAACCAATCCAGGTAAATTCGGTTCGCGATTCAACCCGGTTCGACCCCAGTCTGATCCCGGTTTAAAATCATTGTTTTAAACAATTTCTAACCCTTTTCGGAGAAGTTAAACACTATTAGATTTAAAGCGCCCTGAAAAGTAACAAAAAGTAACTTGAAACATTGATTCCGTGAGATTCTTTGTCAACTTCACTGTGCACTAATGAAATTTGCGAATATGGAAAATTAGTAGTGATAGTCAAAAAGGGTTTTCTGCAAAAACAACCACGAGTCCGATTAAATAGACAAATCAAACCGTAAATACAAAAAAATGCAGGTCAAACCGTGAGCTGAGGGTCAAACCGCAATACATCTCATGCTGTTAACTCAACGTTTATAATTAACGGTTTGGTATTCTGCAAAAAAAAACCACGAGTCCGTTTAAATAGACAAAACAAACCTTTAGGTGTATTAAATGCAAGTCAAATCGTGAGCTGAGGGTCAAACCGCAATACAACCCATGCCCTTAACTCACCGTTTGTTCCGTTAACATTTGACACGTCATCATTATACGCATGAGTTATATTGCGGATTGACCCTCAACTCAGGGTTTGACCTGCATTTAACACACGTAACGGTTTGAACTGTTTATTTAATTAGAGTCGGAGTTTTTTTTTTGCATAAAACCCTTAAAAAAATTATAGCAAAATAAAATTTGTAAGAACTTTGCTAAAAAAAATCATTTGACTATAATGTCGTTGCTAATTCATGTCCGTACACGTTCGTGGAAAAATTGATACAATTTTTCTACAAAAAATAATTAACGTATCAAATGATATGAATTGTTTTCAGATTAAATCAACATATTGTGTAACAAAATATTCCACAACATATTTGTAGCAAAAAGAGCTCCAAATATCTACAAAGTTTCCTTAGCAAGTTATCTTACGCAGAATTTAGTAACAAAATAGATATAAATGGAACTAAAAAGTTGTTGTAATAAATTACAAATATTCACATTTTATTAAAAAAATATAGACAAATAAGCTATATATATATATATATATATTAGTTTTAACATGCTACAAAACATTTGTTGCGAAATTAGTACAAAAATTGTCAAAAAAAATTTGTTAGTATTACTTAAAAGAAAAAATTGGAGAATTAGTCACTTTTTATTTGCTTAATTTAAGAATAAAATTATTGGTGATTAGAGTCTTTTGTCTTAATAGATTACCATTATATCTTTTTTTACATTTTCAATTTAATTTTTTTTTTATTGCTCGTTGAATCATGAAATTATTTTAATTGACATGTTAAATTTAATTATATAAATTAAATTGTTTTATTAAAACAAAAAATAAGGAAAGTTAAAGAAACTTACTTTTTTTATCTAGAGTAGCATCGACTTTGTATTCTATGACACCCTTCATCTTTCTCAAATATTTTTTTCCGATTAACGGTCGACGGCTTTTCTTTGTCGTTCTCTCTCTGATTGATGGTTTCTCTCCGCCTCTTTACTCTGAGTTTTATTTTCATCCAAATCGTTGTTGTCTCTCCGGTTGACGGTTTCTTTCCGTCTCACCACCAATTTCCGAAACACTGTTTGGTGACCATGCAAACGTCACGTTATCAGACATATTGGATATGTTGAAGAAAGAAATTGAAAGAGGTTCAAAACTGATATTCACGTGAACAAGTTTCATACATGTGAACAAAACACATTCATGTATACAAGTTTCATACACGTGAACAAAATGCATTTATGTGAATATAGGTTTACGAGATGCCATATTTTCATATAATTGTTCCAATTATTGTTTTAAAATCATAATAATAGAGTAATTTTACATGTGAACAGTATACATACACATGAATAAATTTCGGTTAATTGTACAGGTGAATAAAATGCATTCATGTGAATGTACGTAACGCATGAATATTGGTTCACGAAATGCTATATTTTTCCATATAATTTCTCCAATTAATGCTTTAAAATCACAATAATAGTCAATTGGTTATAACCAGTCTAAATAATATAAATTTTCCACCTTACATTCCTTATATTGATAATCACTTATAAAATTGTCATAATGTCAAATATTAACTTTCCTAAAAGTCTTACACGTATGATTGCTCTTTTCAGTTCTTAAAAGATAAATTTTATTCTAATTTCAGTTGAAAAATAAATTGCTGTTGTTATTTTGAATTATAATTGGAAGATTATTTTCGGCATTATTTTAGATATTTTCCCAAAAACCATCTAAATCACAAATTACATACACTTACCAACCCATTTTCTTTATTACAAATAAAAATGCACCTCATTTACTAAAATACTATAATTAAAAATTACTATATGTTATATTTAATAAATAGATATCATTTGCTACAAATTCTTGTTTCTATTTGTTTCGGTTAAAACAAATATTTGTTGTGGCTTCATGATTGTTTTAATTTATCATAATTTTAAAATTTGTAAATTGCTAAATATTAAACTATATACGAATACTAAATTATAATAAAACATACAAAATATTATACAACACAATGAACACATTAAACACGCACATTATAAGCTTCAAATAAATCATGCAGCCTATTATACATAACATCCAACACACAAAAAACTTAACATTACATTTCTCGAAAAACCAGCCTATAACCCCTTGTATCCATCATCAAATCTGCTTTGATATAGTTAAATATAACACATATTCTGGTTCCAATCTGAGAGTTGCAATACCTTAAGCATCAGCATCCTCTTCCTCCTCTTTCTCATCACCATCATTGTGTGGTTACTCGTAATTAGGTTGGCATGAACACCAGACATATCACTTCCACCTCTACCAACAACGACATTGCGGGGTGGATTAATGAAAAAAGTATTGGTTCATTGATTTGATTGCATCAGAAAGAGGTCCATCATCTGGCATGTACCGCTTCATGTAATCCACCAAAGTAACTATTTGATCTCGTAAATTGTTAACTTGACACTCAAGTGAAATCTTAGCTAAGGCACCGACTACGCTTTCCTCCTTGCTCGTGCACGTTTGTTTGTCTTCCTATACCAAATGTCCTCCCCTTATGAGATACAACATCCGTTAAATAATCATAAAATGTAGATTGCATATTTGCATTCAATCTACTCTTTCTAATTATAAGTATAAAAAGAAAAGCTCAAGTAAAAAAATGACAGTTACCAACATAAACCACTATTATATAAGGAATAAAGAAATTGAAGATGAGTTTAATATGGTAAGTAAATACAACAATAAATGTTATTCTCTTAATGTAATTGTTTTTCAAAATAGACGACAAAGGCTAAATTAGTGAAAAAAGAAAGAAAAAGATTGGATTTTTATAAAAAGACTGCTTCGATTTCAACTTAACTTCAACATTTGCAAATGACAAGCTTATATAGTCTCAAGTTCATAAACAATCCTAATGGATCCCTCTCTAATCTTTTGACACTTGTAATGCATCGGTTGCTTCTTCCAAGACTGCAAATATGTTGCTATTTGCAGAGTGCTTTTTGAAATGCTTTTTGGGCAAGGTTTTAGTACATCTTATAGTTGTAATCTTCTTGTCTTCTTTCACACTCAAGACTGCAAGTGTCCGTTACCGATTCTAAGGCAAGGAAGAGTTTTGCTGCATGTGGGCCTTGCTCAGATTGGGCCTATTTGCTCCTTTCTTTGTTTCTGAAATTGAAGCTTCTGATTCTGTTGGAGGGTCTTGGTTTGTCTTTGACTCCTTAATGTTTACAGCCTCCCTCAAACTTGGTGGGGGTGGTAATGCAACACCAAGTTTGAACCTTAGATCAACAAATGGCTTGTAAGGTAGTGACTTGGTGTAAATGTCAGCTATCTGATGTTGTGCAAAGACATGTGTGACTATTATTGAACCCAAAGCAACTCTTTCACGGATGTAATGATGATCAACTTCAAAATGCTTAGTTATGGCATGAAAGGCAGGATTGGCTATGAGATAGATAGCAGATAGATTATCACAAAAGACTTCTGGAGTGGTATGCCCATTTCCTTAAGAACCTGACATAACCAAGTCAATTCAGAGGTTGTATCAGAGAGTGTACGATACTCTGCCTCTGTTGAGCTTCTGGAGACAGTTTGTTGCTTTCTAGAGGACCATGAGATCAGATTTGTCCCCAAGTATGTGCAGTATCCACCTGTAGATCTTCTGATTGTCTTACAACTAGCCCAGTCGCTGTCACTATAGGCTCTAAGAGTTAAGTCTGGTGCCTTTTTGAAATTAATCTCCCTTGTTATAGTTCCTTTGATGTATCTGATGATCCTTTTAAGCAAAGCAAAGTCAGATACAGTGGGAGAATGTATCTTTTGGCAAACATAATTCATAGAAAATTGTATGCCTGGTCTTGTGAGTGTGAGATACTGCAGTTTACCCGCAAGGCTTCTAAAATAGGTTGGATTTGAGAATGGCTCTTGTTGATTGGGGACTTTTTCCAGTTAAATGGGTTGTGGTGTTGGCATTGGAGCACAATCAATATTTCTTGATACAGCTAACAAGTTTTCTGCATATTGTTGTTGTGAAAAAAACAATCCATCAAGATGATTGTGAATCTTAATTCCAAGAAAATAGTGAAGTTTTCCAAGGTCCTTCATTCTGAACTGATTGTTCATCTCAGTTAGAAGTCTCTACAGTGCACTTGAGCTTTTCCAGTTACCACCATATCGTCTACATAGAGCAGCAACATGATCACATCTTTTCCTTGCTTATAAATGAATAAAGATGGGTCTTTGAGGCTGCAAACAAAACCAAATTCTAGTAAATAGTTACTTAATTTATTAAACCATGCTCTTGGAGACTGTTTTAAAATATATAAAGACTTATGGAATTTGCACACATAATTTGGCTTAGATTGATCTACATACCTAGCTGGTTGAATCATGTACACAACTTCACTCAAATCCCAATGTAGAAAGGCATTTCTTACATCCATCTGTTTAAGTTCCCAATTCAAAATTGTGGCTGTGTGCAAAACCAGTCTTATAGTGGCTGATCGAATTACATGACTCTATCTTTCTAGATAATCTATGCCTTCTTCTTGATCAAAACCTTTAGCAACTAATATGGCCTCGAGTTTGTCAAGTGTTCCATCTGCCTTCAAATTTTTTCTGAAGACCCACTTACTTCCAAGAACATTCATATGAGATTCATATGGCACTAAAGACCATGTATTTATTTCAATGCAAGTTTGAATTTCACTCTGCATAGCTTGAGTCCAGCCCGCATCCTTTAAAGCTGCAGTGACTGTTTTTGGCTCAGGGTATGCAATTTTCGGTGTCAAATACACATACTTGGGATTTGGCTTAACTATTCCAGCTTTCAGTCGAGGTGTCATATGGTGTCATGTTGGCTGTAAATTGATGCTGGCTTGAATTGATGGACTTGGACTGCTATAACTGCTCTGGGATGATTTTGAACTGTTGTGTTGGTGATTGGTGTACTTGGAACTGTTTGATTTGGTGCTGATGAATTAGCTTGAGATCATGAACTTGAACTACTGGTATTAATTTGTGTTTGTGTAACTGTCCTGCTTGGTGAATTTAGTAAGTTGTTGCCTATAGGATCATAATCTATGTCTGTCGTACACTTAGGACTTCCTGATTCACTAGCAGTAGACACACCACCACTTAATCCATTCATTGCATTTGACTGAGATTCTAAACTGAGTTGGTGTGGATATTGGCTTTCTGAATGACTTGTTGAAATATCTGAAAGATGGGGAAGTGGTGAAGAATGTCCAGAGGATTGCTGGGACATATTTTGATCTGGTGATTGGTGAGTTGAATTTGTTGTAGACTGTAGATGGTGATGCTGAATTATTACTGAGTTTGGTTGTTCTTCTGCAGGTTTACTGCTTGGTTTCTGCGTGAAAAGTTTGAAGCCTTTGTACCAGTCTGAAGTGAGACCATATGCTGGTTTTGGCAACATATGTTGGTAAGTTTCTATGAATGGGAAGCTTTCTTCATCAAAGATTACGTGCCTGCTTATATATACTCTGCTAGTGGAAGGTAATAAGCACCTGTAGCCTTTGTATTTGCTGTTGTAGCCAAGAAAGACACATTTCAGTGACCTTGGTTTCAGTTTATTGACTGCCTGATTCCTTAGCATAGGAAAACATGCACATCCCAAACCTCTGAGTGTTGTATAGCAAGGAGTTGAGCCATTTAGTAATTCAACGGGACTCACTGATGAAGTAGATGGAAAAAGATTTATCAAGAAGTTTGTAGAGTAAAATGCTTCTACCCAATACTTTTGAGGCACTTTGCTCTGGAACAACATTGAAAGACCAAGCTCGGTAATGTGCATGTGCTTCCTTTCAGCAAGGCCATTCTGTTTAGGAGTGTATGGACATGAAATCAATTGTTGAATTCTAGATTTTTCAAGCTGTTTTGTAAACTGTGTACTAATGAATTCACCCCACCATCACACTGAAAAGATCCAATCTTAGTCTGAAATTAATTCTCAACAAGTGCTTGAAATGCAATAAAGGTTTGATAAAATTGTGATTTCATCTTTAAGGGGTAGAACCAACTAAATCTTGAGTAGTTGTCTATAAACACTACATAAAATCTAAAACCTTGATTTGAAACAAAAGGAGAAGGACCTTAGAGATCACAATGTATCTTCTCTAGGGGTCTAGAAGCACTAAAAACCGAATATGAAAAAGGTAATCTAGAGCTTTTCCCAAGTTGACATACCTCAAAAATCTTCTTGGTACTTTTATTTATAGATATAGCTTTCTTTGCTGATAGTTGTTGGAGAACTTGTGGATTTGGTTGCCCTAAACGCCTATGCCACACTTCATCACTGGTTGATTGTCGCCTAGATGAGTAGAACACCTGAAAGTCATTGTTCTCCAACAGATAAAACCCATCATGGCTGCTTCCCAAGATTAGCAACCTCTTTGTTTCCTTATCATTCACACGGACACCATCACAGTCAAATTCAAATGTTCATGGATACTCTTTGGTAAGTTTTGAAACTGATAGAAGGGTTTTACTATATCCAAAACATCTTTTAATGGTAGATTACCTGATGTTGATGCAAGACTTGATGAAGCACTGTGAGTGATTGGTAGATAGTTACCATCTTCCACCATTACTGTGTCACTTCCTGTATAAGGTTGTGACTGCTGCAGATTCTTTGGTGAGTTAGTGATATGAGCTGTTGCTCCAGAGTCAGGGTACCATTCTTGGCCAGTGTTATTAGTGACATCAGTGATTCTCATGGCTGCTAAGGCATTTGGAAGCTCATCATCTTGATAACTATTGTTGAATTTGTGCCAGCACTTTAGTGCTTGATGTCCTGTCTTTCTGGAAATCTGGCATATAGGTCTATTGATTCCACTAACTGAGCTTGAGCTTGATTAAGAAATCTGTTGGTGAAAGCCCCGACCCCTTGTAGAGAATGAGCCACGTCCTCTGTTTCTACCATAGGCTCTTCCTCTATATGGACTTGCATTTTCATCAGATCTGGATAGGGGGAAGGCTAGATGAGGAAAGACAGAAGATTCAGTGATGTAGCCTTGCATTCTATCATCAAAGCTGATCAACCTGTGAGTTATGGTCTCAAAAGTTGGAACAAGGTATCCATCCATGGAACCCTCTACACTAGTCTTTATTGGTTCATATTCTTTGCTCAACCCATGAAGAACTGTAAATACTTTCAACTTCTCATCACTGGTTGATTGTTTTTCGCAAATACTCTTCACCTCCTTGAGATACTCATTCATGGGTTTTTCTCCTTTTGAGATGGTTTGAAGTTTCCTCTGAAGCTCAAAGAGACGTGAAGAAGAAACTCTATTGAAGTGATTTTCCAAAGCTTGCCACACTTCTCTGGCTGTACTCGATCCAACCACTTCTCCCAAGATATCTTCTGATGTGCTAAATGAGCTTTGAGTCAGTGCGTTTATATGTTTTTTAATTTACTAGTCAATAAACTTTGCTTTCTTATCCACATAGGTGCCATCAGCTTTCCGAGGAGTCTTTCTAAATATGCAAAGCACAGATGGCTCAATACCTTCTCTTTGTCGCTAGAAATAAACACAAGTAGTTAGCTTATTACATTTGATTTTCTATCAAATACTCAAACAAAAAAATTACACCTTACAAGTTTAATTTAACTTACAACATGTCTTGAAGTTGTTCATATGACCTTGCCTTTGATGTGTGAGAGTGTGGCCCAAATTCGTCAGAAGGAGAGAGACGGTTCTCATAAGCTATCCGAATCTTCTTCTTCGATTCCTCAATGTCCCAATACTCTAACATGGCCTCCCAAATAGCACCACTTATCCACTCCAATCTTTCAGAGTTGTCATTTTTCCTTAGAGAACATGCCCCTAAGGCGGCTACCAACCGCTTGGTACCATAAGCAGAAAATATGTGAACCTTCAATAGGTTCAATGTAATATATTTGCTACAGAGGAAAATATTTTTGTTCACTTTCATTAACCTAGATATAAGGTAATAAATTACATATAGGATATAGAAAATAACATATTTATTATAAATCCTCCCACCACTGCATAATAGTCTCATTTGGAACCGAACTTATATTAAACCATGGATCATCAGTATCTTATTATCAAAGCAACAATTGTACGATGGCAAACCACTATCAAAACCAAACCTTTCACCAAAAAAACAAACCAGAAACAAATTTTCATAATTCATAAGTATCCAACTATTAAAGAAAAAAACAACCAACTAAATACTACATATATATGTTATTGGATACAGTTATACCATCATAATACAAAAATTTAGAGAAATTTATCTACACTACCGTATATGCTACACTATTTATCCCATATACCATAATGTTTGAACATTATGGTCAATACCATAATGACCATACGAAGAAGATGAATCTGCCCCTCGAATCATACCATCACTCATCAATTCCCGCGTGTATCTCGAGAATCGCACAAACGAAAATTTTTCGAAAAAAATTCAAACCGTCTCAGTTGTCAAATAAAATCTTTTCAGATTTTATGGCAGTTTCACTTCTCTCCTTTTTCATTTTGCATTCCCCATTTTTGTTCTTTTCCATCTCTCTTTTCTCCTAGTTCTATCTTCTTTCCTGTTTTCTTGCTCTTAAACATAAAATGGTTGCTTCGAGTAGTTATAGAAAATCATTAAGAAACAAGGCTTCTAAACCGCATGCAAGTGAAAAAGATCTTGAGGAGTCTGTGAAGGAGGATTTTGTCTTTCATCCATGAAAACTCCCTGCAAGACTCTACGCCACCGACCGCTATCCTCTGAGTGGCCGTATAAACTCCTATTCGAAGCTGGAGTTTCTCTTAGATCTTGTTGAGGCGTTGAAAGGAACCCCATATTTGGGGTATTTAAAAGCTTCCTGTTTTGGCCGACTATTTGAGATACCTGTGCAAAAATCCTCTTTATTCGGGAAACTCGTCCATTAAATGTTGTGTAGATCGTTGGTTACATCAAGGAAAAACGAGATATGGTTTGTGTTTGGGGGGTTTCCGTTCAGATTTTCACTCTGTGAGTTCGAGATTGTAACTGGACTGCTGTTGATACCAGGTGTAGCACCTACCCTAAAAGCTCATTTCGACTCAAGGCCCAGCTGGACGCCGACGTGACGAGGAGAAAGGGCCTAGGAAGATGAGAGCTATATGGGCCGACCTGGCGAGCTGGGCCGACCATCTCGTGGCCCATTAGGGTTAATTGATGTAATTAGGGTTTTGAGCTTGTATTCTCACTATAAATACTCATGTAATCACTCCTTAATGATATATGAAATTCTTCTAAGCTTTTATCTACATAATCTAAGACCTAAACCTAATTGCTAAGTCTTGATTCAACAGTTGGCGCCGTCTGTGGGGACTACTGCTAGAAGAAGTTCGTAATTTATCTTTGCAGGAAAAGAGAAACAACCAGCAATGACCACGTGATCAATTGACAAAACGCAGGACGTATCTATCGTCGACCTAACGAACAAAGATGACCGCACCGAGAAGACGACGACTGAAGAAGAAGCCCAGAGCTCACCATGAAAGATCTGCTGAAACAGATGCAACAGCAACAAGAGGAAACCGCAAAGCTAAGAGCTGAATCGCAAACCCTAAAAGCACAGCTAGAAGACATTACTGCATCCGCAGAAGGAAGAGACCTACACACCATCAGCCGGAACCTGTTCGGGACATCTTACCAAAGTCCTCCTACAGGCGGGGAGCAAGGACGCATCAACCACATCAACGCAAACAGGTTCAGGAGCTCGGCCGAGGACACCAAGATGAGAAGCATCTGTGAACAGCTGAAAATCATGAGCTCGCAGGTACACTAGGCCACCAGCTCGGCCCCGGATATCACGCGCGCTATAGAGGAGACTCAACGAACACCCTTCTCAAAAAGGGTAACCGACATACCAGTTCCGCACTCTGCGAAGATAAAATTTGCAGGATACGACGGAAAAAGTGATCCAGTCCAGTACCTAACAGCTTTCACCATCGCTATGGCACAGGCAAAATTCTCACCCGAAGAACGAGACGCTGGTTTGTGTCAGCTGTTTGTTGAAAATCTGTTAGGTTCAGCTTTGGAGTGGTTCTCCCGCCTAGAGCCAGGGACCATCGACACCTTTCAGCAGCTCTCCACCGTATTCGTCAAGCATTATTCCATGTACATCGCGAAGAGAGCATCGACAACCGACCTATGGACCTTATCTCAACGCGAAGACGAAACACTGAAGGACTTTATTGACAGGTTTAAAGGAATTGTAGCTCGTATCGTGATCAATGACGAGGGGCAATCGCCGCTCTACGAAAAGAATTATGGTTTAAATCAAGGTTCAAGGACGAGCTTCTCATCAATCCGCCACAAACACTTGAAGACGCGCTCCACCGAGCTAACAAATTCATCGAGATAGAGGAAGAACATGCTGCAATGTGAAAAAAGTACCACGGCACTCGATCCAGCCGAGATAAGGAAGAAACCCCCCGCGAACCAAGGCAACATTACTCAAGAGATAAACGACATGCCACTTATGCAATCACGGATAGCGAAAAATGTGCCGACCAACCTCCACCATCTGATAACGACCCAGAAGCCTACTGCGAATTCCATAAGCGAATTGGGCATAATACCGAAGATTGCCAACACCTGCAAACCATCCTCTTACGAAAGTACCAGGCCGGTGAAATCAATACTAGCAGGAACCGGGGCAACGATAGACGAAGAGGTGGGAATATGTGGCACAATTCATCTACGAAGGACAAAGACAGGGACAAAGCACACCAAGTCAGTACGGTTCGAGAAAAAAGTTCGCATACCAGTGACGACATGGCACCCCCAACCCGAACGAGAGATCGTAGCCCCGATGATCGTGCTAAAGAAGGATCATTACGTAGACGACGAGTGAACATAATTATGGAAGGGCTAACTTCGTGCAATGACTCCGTACGATCTATCCGACACTCCGGACGACGAGCTGAAACCACAGAAAAGGAACGCACTAACATAGCGCCGATCTCCTCGCCAATCGAATTTAACAACGTCGACCTAAAAGGCCTAAGCCAACCTCATAATGACTTCCTAGTCATCAAACTCGTTATCGCGAACACAGAGGTGGCAAGAATCCTCATCGATATAGGAAGCTCGGTTGATATCATCTTCAAGAGAACGCTCGACAACATGGGAGTAAGCTCCAATCTCATTAAGGCAGGAAGCAGGACACTCACGGGGTTCAGCGGCGAAACTGTCTCTCTTGCCGGCACAATCAAACTGTCTGTCCAAGCCGGAGGTTCTACCCAAATGGTTAGATTTTTCGTCATGGAACATGACTCGGCATTCAACGTGATCCTGGGAACTCCATGGCTTTACTCCATGAAGGCCGCAGTATCAACCTATCACCAATGTATCAAGTTTCCTACGGAAAACGGAACATGGACGATCAGAGGAAATCAACGTGTAGCTCGGACCTGTTTCCTAACTGAACATCAATATCGAACATTGCAGGTATCAGATAGAACGGCGAGCTTAGTGCCGACCTACGACTCCACACCAGAACTGGACAGAATCGAACAAATCAGCATCTGCACCGAATACCCAGATCGGACCACAGGAATCGGAAAGGAGCTAGACGAAACCATCAAAGCCGAGCTCATCAAGTTACTAAAAAAGAATGCAGGAACCTTCGCCTGGACCATGGACGATATGAAAGGAATCGACCCGACGATCACTTGTCACGAGCTTAAAGGAGATCCAAGCTACAGACCAATAAAGCAGAAACGCCGCAAACTCGGAACAGAACGTTCACAGGCAGTTAACGACGAAGTAGAAAAACTCCTAAAGGCCGGATCAATCGCCGAGGTAAAGTATCTAGAATGGCTTGCCAATCCTGTTGTGGTCAAAAAGAAGAACGGCAAATGACGCGTATGCGTCGACTTTACCGACCACAACAAAGCATGTCCCAAAGACAGCTTCCCCTTACCCCACGTAGATAGACTAGTCGAAGCTACGGTAGGTAACGAGCTCCTAACATTCATGGACGCTTTTTCAGGATACAATCAGATTATGATGCACCACGGAGATCGAGAGAAAACCGCCTTTATCACAGATAGAGGAATCTACTGCTATAAGGTAATGCCTTTCGGATTGAAAAACGCTGGAGCAACGTACCAACGCCTTGTTAACAAGATGTTCGCGGAGGAGATCGGCAGATCGANATCGACCATCTGGCAAAGTGCTTCGAAACACTAAACATGTACGGAATGAAGCTTAATCCGGCCAAATGCACCTTCGGGGTCACCTCTGGCGAATTTCTAGGTTATGTCGTCACCAAAAGAGGAATCGAAGCAAATCCCAAACAGATCGGAGCTATCCTCAACCTGCCAGCTCCACGAACGAGGAAAGAAGTACAAAATCTCACAGGTCGTATTGCCGCGTTAAACAGGTTCATCTCACGATCCACCGACAAGAGCCTGCCATTCTACCAGCTACTTAAAGCAAACAAATGTTTCGAATGGGACGATAAGTTCCAATCCACGTTCGACGAACTCAAAGCATACCTCACCACACCTCTTGTACTCGTAAAGCCAGAAGATGGCGAAATCTTGTATCTTTACGTTGCAGTATCCGCAGCTGCAGTTAGCGGCGTCCTAGTCAGGGAAAGCCAAGGGGAGCAGAAGCTGATCTTCTACGTCACCAAGTCACTTAATGGCGCCGAAACGCGATACCCACCGATCGAGAAGGTAGCGCTAGCAATAGTGTCCGCAGCCCGGAAGCTACGACCTTACTTCCAATCGCACACTATCGTTGTCCTGAGCAACCAACCACTGCGCACCATCCTTCACAGCCCGAACCAATCCGGAAGGTTGACCAAGTGGGCGGTCGAACTTAGCGAATACGACATTGAATATCGGAATCGAAATTGTTCAAAAGCTCAAGTTCTGGTAGATTTTGTTGCAGAAATAACACCCGAGCCGCAGGTCGTACCCCACCAAGCATATGGAAGCTTTACGTAGACGGTTCGAGAAGAAAAAAAGGATCAAGTGCAGGTGTTAGACTTTAATCACCAACAGGCGAGGTGCTCGAGCAAGCCTTCAGGATCAAATTTGAAGCGTCCAACAACGAAGCAGAATACGAAGCCCTACTGGCAGGTCTACGACTAGCAAAGAACCTCGACGCCTCACATATACACGCTTTATGCGACTCCCAGCTCGTCACCAGCCAATTCAGCGGGGAATACGCGGCAAAGAACGAAAGCATGCTACAGTACCACCAAATGGTCCAAGAATTGGCTAGCTACTTCGATAGTTTCAAATTAACTAAAATCCCACGAAATGAGAACACGCTCGCCGACACCCTTGCCAACCTGGCCTCAACAAACGAGCTCGAGATAAAAAGAACTATCCCGATGGAGTACTAAACCTCGCCGAGCATCACCACCGCAATGTCCAACGCTATTGACGAGCTAGTATCCTTCGAAATCGAACAGGACCAACATGACGTGCCCGACTGGCGAACTGAAATAAGGGAACACATCTTCGAAGGAAAAATTCCTGAAGATAAATGGGCAGCCCGGCGACTTCGAATCAAGGCAGGAAGATATACTGTCAAAGATGGGCAGCTCTACAAGCGGTTCACATCTAGAATCTTACTATTATGCATCTCGGGATACGACGTGCAGAAGGTTTTAGCCAAACTTCACGAAGGTGCAGGTGGAAGTCACTCAAGCGGACGCTACCTGGCATTACGAATAAAAAAGCACGGACACTATTGGCCCACAATGCTGCACGATAGTCAGGAATACGCCAAACGATGCGAGATGTGCCATAGACATGGACCGACCAATCACGCACCTACCGAACTGCTAAACGCGTCCATCAGCCCTTATCCATTCATGAAGTGGAGGATGGACGTCGTCGGACCTTTCCCAAAAGGAACGAATAAGCACAAATTCCTGCTAGTTATGACCGACTATTTCACCAAATGGGTTGAAGCCGAGTCGTACACCTCGGTTAAAGCTAAACAGGTTTCACATCCAAACACCACAAACTTCTAACTCGGTAAGGTGACTGCTACATACAGGATCATTAACGACCCGACCCCTATGTTAGTATTGCAGGTACATGACTTCATCTGGAAAAACATAATATGTTGACACGGCATCCCATACGAAATCATGACGGATAACAACACTAACTTCTGCGTAAAAACAGTTCGGACCTTTTTAGACAGGTGGATGGCAAGCCAGCCACAACTTCGACATGTACGTCGATTTTTACTAACTATCCATTTATTGTCGGTGCTTACAGATGGAACATCCGATTAAGCCACTCCACGCCGAGGTACCCACAAGCAAATGGACAAGCCAAGGCCATCAATAAATTCGTTGTTAACGGACTCAAGAAAAGACTCGATGCAAAGAAGGGACACTGGGTCGCCGAATTGGATGGCGTCCTATGGTCCTACCAAACTATACCTCGACAATCCACCAATCAGACACCGTTCTCCTTAGCCCACGTTATCGAAGCTCTTGCACCATCCGAAGCAGCCATGTTCAGCCTGCACCGAAGAACCTTGCCAGAGTACGAAGCAATCAACGACGAGATGC
>OVBE01007525.1:0-18382 GCA_900406425.1 Iberis pinnata
CTTTGACCCACATAATCTAAGACCTAAGACCTTTTGTTAAGTCTTGATTCAACATAGATAGATAACTAAAAGATTCTATTCTTAATACTGAAATTTTTAGCTAAAATATTGAAAGATTTTGTATTTCTTTTACTCAAAATCTCTAATTACAAAATTGGAGTTCTTAGGTATTTATACCTGGAGAAATATCCCTATACAACAATCACATATACATAAAGTATACATATATCTTAAAACTCCCCAGGGACGAATGCAGAAGTAAATTTATATTGGGGGCACAACACTAAAAACTTCAAATAAAATATTAAATCTTAACGCTTTCATCATGTAAATTGACTAATATTACATCAATAATTTATTAAAATATGGGTGCACATGCACCCCCTAGTTATCAAGTAGATTAGCCCATGTACCCCCTCAAGTTGGAGGATGAATGTCTCGAATGCCCAACTTGGACAGAAGTACCTGAAATGGGCATCCTCCAAGCGCCTTAGTGAATATATCTGCTAACTGATCCTTTGTAGAAACATGCTTCGTCCTAACAATCCTATCATCACGGATGAAATGACAATCAACTTCTACATGCTTGATCCTTTCATGAAACACAAGGTTAGTTGCAATATGAAGTGTTGACTAATTATCATAATGCATATCCATTGGACCGGAATGTGCAATACCCATAGAAGACAACCCACCCTTTATCCATTTTAACTCTTTCAACGTAGCAACCATAGCTCGATATTCTGCTTCAGCAGAAGAACAAGATACTACATCTTGTTTCTTTGATTTCCAAGACACTCGAGAATCTCCAAGTTGAACTAACCATCCATTTAATGATCTTCGCGTAAGAGGGAAACTCGCCCAATTTGAATCACACCAAGCTGTCAAATGAAAGTTGTTATCAAATTTCAAAAGTATTCCTAACCCTGGACACCCTTTAAAATATCAAACAAACTTCAAAGCAACAATCCAATGATCCGCTCTTGGATTTTTCATAAAATGAGATAAGATATGTATCGAATAAAAAATTTCTGGTCTAGTAGCAGAAAGATAAATCAACCGTCCAACAAGTCGTCTATACTCATCTGGATGAAGAAGCTCTTTCCTAGTAGATTTTGTTAACTAATGATTCGATTCCATCGGGAAATAAACAGGCTTACCACCAAGCATCCCAACATCAACAATAATATCAAGAACGTATTTTCTCTATGAGAGATAAATACCTTCCTTGCTTTGTGCAACTTCTAGTCCGAGAATATATTTAAGCTTCCCCAAATCCTTCATATGAAAGCAACCACTCAAGTAATTATTGAACTTCTGAATTTCTACAGGAGAGTTTCCTGTCACCACAAGATCATCCACATACACTAGAACATGCAGTTGTACAGAATCATTGACCAATGAGAACATAGAATGATCAGATTTGTTCTGCAAGAAACCATAACTCACAAGCGCATCTCAGAGTTTTGTGAACCAACAACGCGGAGACGGTTTCAAACTATATAATGTTTTGTGCAAACAACATACCATACCTTTGCTATAAGCGTTGAAACCTTGAGGAAGAGTCATAAATACTTCCTCTTTCAAGTCACCATGAAGGAATGCATTATGTACATCCATTTGATGGAGTTCCCAATTCTTTCCAGCAGCCACTTTGAGAACTAACCGAACTGTGCTCATCTTCACAACAAGAGAAAATGTGTCAAAATAGTCAATTCCTTCTCTTTCTCGATTACCTAAGGCTACAAGGGGTGCCTTATATCTCTCAATCGTTCCATATGCCTTATCCTTGATAGTATAAACCCACTTACATTCAATTGCATATTTAGCTGGTGGAAGTTGCTCAACCGACCAAGTTTTATTCCGTTCTAAGGCTTTCACCTCTAATCGCATTGCATCTCTCAACTTTTGGCACTTCATTGCTTCATTGAACAATCTTGCCATAACACCTGCAATTATACTAGCCAAGAAACACTTGTGAGACCCAGAAAATCTATCGCAATTCACGAATTTCTCAAGACTGTACTCATGATTTGCACTATGCAATTTTGTGTGTGACACATTCTGAATCAATATGTTAAGCACATAGTCACGTAACTTTACAAAAAGATTCTTTTATTCTCATTCCTCTTCCCAGTGTTGTGTCACACACGGTCTCAGTTGTGTCACACACAGTCTCAGTTGTGTCACAAATGGTCTTAGCCTGTGGCTCAGACTCAAGACGTGAAATAATCTCTACAGTGTCTGCTGCCACATTATCATCCTCTGTTACAGTAGTCACTTCCTCTGTGGGAGTCTGAGTTACTACCTCGACACCTGGTTGTGATGCTATCACTACATCATCTTCATACACAACAACATTTTGTTCTCGGGACCTAAACTTCTCATAATCAACCTTGTCTACTCTAGACAAAACTTTACCTCTAGATATGGGAATTTTTCTTCAACAAAGGTTATATCACGAGATACAAAGAACTCATGTGTATCTAAATCAAACAAATTCCATCCTTTCTTCGCATAAGGATACCTCAGAAACACGCATTTCCTGCTTCGACTCGCAAACTTATCTCCATCGCGTTTTTGATTATGCGCATAAACGAGACACCCACAAATATGTATCTCATTGTACATAGGAGCTTTGCTAAAGATGATTTCATAAGGACTCTTTCCTTTATGTAACTCACATGGTGTCCTGTTGATTAAATATGCAGCACTCAGTACACATTCACTCCAAAACTTTATTGGTAGATGTGCTTGAAACATCAATGCTCGTGCCATATTCAATATATGATGATTTTTTCTTTCGACTCTTCCATTTTGCTGAGGAGTCCCCACGCATGAAGTTTGATGAACAATTCATGTATCCTGACAATAATTCCTCATCTTCATAAATTCACTTCCATTGTCACTACGCACAACTTTCATATGCTTGTTAAATTGTCTCAATATGAGAGTAAAAAAATCCACCATAGTTTTCTCCACCAGCTTCTTATCAGCAAGAAGAAAAAACCATATAGCTCTTGAAAATCATCAACTATAGTGAGAAAATAATAAGCTCCACACGAACTCTGCATACGGTATGGTCCCCATAAGTCACACTGAATCATGTCAAAACACTCTTTGGTTCTATCACTACTCAATGGAAACTCACTATGACATTGTTTTTCTTTAAAAAAATATCACAACAAGATATACCTGCACTCTTCAGGTCGACCACCAACAATCTCCTTATCACCTTCTCAGAGGCATGACCCATCCTCTTATGCCATATCTCCAAAGACTCCAAACGTCCCAATTTTTTGACATGTCAAAGTCTCTCAATACATTGTAGAAAATATAGTTCTTCTTTCCATTTTCCTACTCCAATTGGAATATGCAAATTAAGATCTTGCAATAGACAACATGTCTTAGCAAACAACGCTATACAATTCTTATCATCGATGACTTGAGACACTGAGATAATATTGCATTTCAATTCCTCCAAAAAGAGAACATCTTTCAGCGTTAATGATTCTGTCACCGCTACACTTATTTTTCGATCACAAACAATTGTAGTTCCATTAGGTAACCCGACCATACTTGGTGATACTTGATATATGTCAAACATATGATTCAATGTCCTTGTCATATGATCCGACGCTCCACTATCAATAATTCATTCATCGTTAATCTTACCAACTGGTTTTATAGAATCTGATGTTGATCCAAATGATTGCACAATCCTTTCCCACTGATCTTTCGTCAATCCCGTTATCGCTTTCGACTTGATGTGTGACATACCCCGTTTCTGTGTGTCACACACCCGAGAAGCATATTTTCCAGATTCAGAGGCATCATCGTTATACGTGATGTGTGATATCTCTCGGTTTTGTGTGTTACACACACGATTTACACAATTTCCAGAAACAACGTCAATTAGAGAAACGCCGTCATAACACAGATTTTTCTTTGATTCACCAGAAAAACCCTCGTTTCTTATGTTTTCTCCATACTTTTGCAGCCACCAATCAGGATATTCTTACACTTGATAACAAGAATGAATATTATACTCATACTTCGAGCAATAAGCACACACAATACCTCGATTTCTATATCTCATTGTGTGAACAAAATTTCCCAAGCCTTTTCGGCTCTGATACCATAAAAGATTATGTATTTCTTTTACTCAAAATCTCTAATTACAAAGTCGGAGTTCTTAGGTATTTATACGTAGAAATATAACCCTATACAACAAGCTCATATACATAAAGCCCATATATATCTTAATAAATATCTTTACAAATAATAGCTCCTGCTCCCTAATATATTCTATTGGATTTTGCATTGCATAGGAAATGCAATGAATGAGGTTTTGATAATCACTAAGGAAAGTGATTATGAAATATCCTAATCGCACAAGGCTATTGATTGCCTCCAACATTGCCAGACCTTCTGCTTCTAATGGTGTTAATGTTGGCATGAAAGTTGTTGAACCTTGGATGATAACTTTGTCACGTGCACACAAAATCCACCCAACACCAACTCTTTTTGTTTGGGAACTCCAAGATGCATCTGTACAACAATATAATCGATTAGGCTCAAAAGTGGATGATGAATTTATCAATTGGATATCAAAGTTAGTATTCATATATGGTGGAGATTGAGTGGAAGGTGTAGAAGCCTGATAAGATATGTGTACCAGAATGGTATTTAGCTCTGAAGGTTTAACTTGTTAAAGAATTTGGTGTTGTTAAAAGCCTCTAGCCTTGCTTTGCTACCAAGGCAATATTAAAAAGATGAAAATCTCGAAAGCCTTAACCACCTATATGCTTAGTTTTGGTCATCTTTTGCCAGGAAACCCAATTGATTTTATGAGAAGCACATGAAGACCACCAATAATCTTTGATTAAAGTTGTAAGCTTCTTGATAAGAGTAGTAGGCAAGAGAAAGCATGTGATAGCATATGTTGGGATTTTTGTGGCAATGGATTTTAGCAGAACTTCCTTTCCAGCTAGAGATATAAACTTGGTTGACTAAATAAAAATACTTTGACCATCATGGTTCACTACTGATTTTGGTTATGATAAAGAGACAAGAGCAACTGGTACATTAATTGATTTATTGTTGTGACCAAATCAAAAGAGAATTAAAATCAAAACCTTTTCGAATGACTCTCATATAAATATATTTGGTATTTGCTGGACCTGGGTTAACACCTACCAGAAGATTATCGGGAATCCAGTCCCAAGTTTCCTAAAGAATCCAAGCCCGATAACAAAGATGGGTTAAAAACCAGCCCACGATGAAGACGCGCGGATCCTCCATTTTAGGATCCGCGAGTATCAAGTTTTCTTTTATATAAATAGAAAACAGGTCCCCACTTAGAAAGGGCATCAGAACAGTGCAGAAGGTTGGGAACACTGTACGGTAGATCTCCGATAGATAGAACACTAGAAGAATCTCACCCTCTCTCGACTTCCCCTCGTCGACCTCTCAAAGAATCTCACTCTCAAAGCCGGATCGTCGACCTCTCAAAGAATATCGCTTTCTCAACTTCCCCTCGTCGACTCTTCAAAGAATCTCACTCTCTCGACTTCCCCTTGTCGACTCTTCAAACAATCTCACTCTCTCGACTTCCCCTCGTCGACCTCTCAAAGAATCTCGCTCTCTCAACTTTCCCTCACCGACTCATCAAAGAGTCTCATTCTCTCGACTTCTCCTCGTTGACCTCCCAAAGAATCCCATCTCTCGACTTCCCCTCATCGACCTCTCAAAGAATCTCACTCTCAAATCCGGATTGTCGAGCTCTCAAGGAATCTCACTCTCTCAACTTCCCCTCATCGACTCTTCAAAGAGTCTCACTCTCTCGACTTCCCCTCGTCGACCTCTCAAAGAATCTCACTCTCTCGACTTCCCCCCGTAGACCTCTCAAAGAATCTCACTCTCAAAGCCGGATCGTTGATCGCTCAAAGAATCTCACTCTCAAAGTCGGATCGTCGACCTCTCGAAGAATCTCACTCTCAAAGCCGGATCGTCGACCTCTGAAAGAATCTCACTCTCAAAGTCGGATCGTCGATCTCTCAAGAAATCTCTCCTAGTCTACCCCTCTGCACTGAAGATCTGGCTCATCAAGACCCTTCTGCACTGAAGATCTGTCTTGTTAAGACCCATCTACATCGAAGATCTGACTCGTCAAGACCCTTCTGAACTGAATATCTGACTCATCAAGACCCTTCTGCACTGAAGATCTGGCTCCTCAAGACCCCTCTGCACTAAATATCCAGCTCGTCAAGACCCTCCTGATTTAAAGGTCAGCTCGTCAAGACCCTCTTTCTAGCGCCCCAAAGCTTCGTCTCAAACACCCATTCATCTCGCAACAAGATCACAGCCGAACCGACCCTAAACTCAAGCAGCCATTCTGTTTGACCAACTGAGGTATATGGAAAACCACATTAGCAAACAGCAGGACCGTGCCAGGCAGAAGAGTTCTTCGCCGGATCAACATTTGGCGCCGACTGTGGGTACATGTATTTCAATACACTTGAAAGATAGACGGAAACAATGGCGGAAAACCGAGCGATCATCGACCACAAAATCGACGAAGAAATACAAGTCGAGGATCCACCCCCAACAATGAGTCAACGTATCCAATAGGAACAACCAGTTAATACCCAGCAGTTACCCCCAATGATTACTCGGGGAAATCAGACAGCCGAGGCCACCAGAGCTATCATACAACAGCTTGACGATCAATCAAGCAAAGCAAGGAAGTTCCAGACCAGGTTTGGTCCGGCCATAGCAGCCAGCAAACAAAGACAATATCTCGAAGAGCTCAACCGAAACCTCTTTGGTACCACAAGTACGCCCCCCTCTTTGGGATGAAATCCAGAAACCATCAATATAGTAGGCCAATTCACGCGGTGACCCATATTCAACACACATACAAACGAAATGACGGCTCACAAAGAGCAGCTCCGTGAAATGAAGTCTTAGGTACATAAAGCAGTCAGCTCGGCACATGAAATCGAGCGCGTCGTCGAGGAAACGCAATGCACCCCATTTACAAACATAATCACGAGAGTCCAGATCAGTAGCTCTGCCAAAATTAAAACTCCCAGTCTTCGAAGGAAACAATGACCCATATCATTACATGACCGCGTTCGAAATTGCGATGGGAAGCACGTGATTCACCCCAGAAGAAAAAGATACTGGCTACTGCCTGATGTTCGTCGAAAACCTTGGCGGAGCAGCACTGACATGGTTCTCGCACCTCCCGTTAGGACGATTGACAATTTCAACCAACTATCGACTGCTTTTGTCAATATTACTCGATGTTCATCGAGAAAAAATCTTCTACCATTGACCTATAGACGCTTACCCAAGGAAATCGAGAATCTATGAGAGATTTCATAGGATGATACAAAAAGATAGTGTCTCACATTGTCATTCTCAACGAGGCTGCCATAGCTGCTCTAAGGAATTCGTTATGGTACGAATCGAGGTTTCGAGAAGAGCTAGTCCTCAACCAACCACAGACACTAGAAGACGCACTACATAGAGAAAATTGGTTCATTGAAGCCGAAGAAGAAAGAGCGATGATGCCAAAACTACATGGGAAGGAACGACCAAGCTAAAAAGACCGTGACGAGTACAGGGAACCCCACCAGCACTACGATAGAGAACGTGAGAAGAAGAAGAACGCTGTCCATTATGTCAGAGGGCAAGCAACCTAGGGACAAACTACTCCTTGGAGAAGAGACGATGACCAGAGAGGTTTTTGTGAGTTCCATGGACGAGCAGGATACAGCACCACCGAGTGAAGGCACTTAAAAAACATGGTCCCAAAGTAGTATAGCGGCGGCCGACCCAACCATGCCAATGATCAAAGACGACCCGATTCCCGACTAGGACAGGATAATAGGGACCAACATCTGACCTATAGAGCCTAGGATACCCAAGCATAGCATCCCATGCAGCTCGTCGAGGCGGATATGGAACCACCAAAAAGAGACAAAGAAGACTTGAACAAAGAAGCCCAACCGGTTCCAAGAAGACAAATTAACGTGATCATGGGTGGCCTATTGCACTGCAACAACTCCGTCAGAGCAATAAAGAAATTTGAACGAATGGCAATCAACGCGCTGAGTAATCCCAAAACGACCAAAGAAGAGCACAAGCCCTTGAAATTTACGCAAGTCGATGCCCTCGGCGTAGACGGCCCACACAACGACTTCCTAGTAATCGAGCTTATGATCGCTGACTGCAAGGTCACTAGAATCCTAGTTAACTCAGGGAGCTCGGTGAACATAATATTCAAAGAAACCCTCACGAAGATGGAGTATCCGGGCGTAAAGATGAAACCATCCTCCCAGCCCCTGACCAGCTTTACCAAGTACAATGTCCAAGCAATAAGGACAATCACGCTAACCATATGTGCAAAGGGATCCACACGGATCGAAAAACTCCTGGTCGTCGACCAGCACCCAGCCTTTAATGCAATCCTGGGACACCCTGGCTATAAGGCATGAAAGCGGCAGTCTCGATATACCACCAGTGCATTAAGTTCACGACGACAAAGGGAACTAGAACGATAAAAGGAAATCAAAGGGCGGTGAGGAGTTCCTTCATCGCCGAACATAAAGCACATAAAAAGTTGGATGCATAGCAGCTACCGAAGGGGCCTGAAGGAGATGTTGGACCATCAAAGGCGATCAAATATTTCATGTCGAGCCGAGAACCCATCGATCATGTTAGCATCAACTACTCCAAAACCAACAAGCAAATCACCATAGGGCATCACCTAGAGAAGACAATGCGAGATGAACTAATCAATTTCTTAAAAGACAATGCGAGATAACAAGATTTTTCTGTGTCAGTTCCTTATCCACAACGTTATCACGTCATTGTAGCATAGATAAGGTGTCAATCCAAATGGGTGTGATGCTAACAATCAAGATTGCAATGGTTCTTTTAAGTCAAGCTGACAATAAAATGGGGGTTGCTAACAAGTCCTAAGTGAATAGAAAATGCATAAAACTAAAAACAGAAACAAAAGCAAACATGCATAAGTAAGTAAAAATGGTAAAAGGCAAAATAAGTAAAAACAGAGGAAATCTAAGAGTGAAAATATGCAATCAAAGAAAGTGTCCCCAAGGATCCGGGTCATTGGGCAGTGTTCCTCCTCAAACTCCCTAAGTGTCTAATATACCACATACAATGAGCTACTCCCTAGGCGATAGAATCACGAGCAATCAAATCAATCCCTTGGCAAATGAAATCAAACTAGATGACAACCAGACCTAACTCACGTTAGCGGAAATACACCTAACAGGCATTATGAACCATCTACCTAAGCCAATAAGCCTCCCAAACAACTAATTCTTTAGGCTAAGATGCATATCCTAAGCATCTAATTCCTTAGAAGGGGATGCAAATCTCTGAAATCAACTAGATTGGGTCACTCCAATTGAATCACTTTTCGAGTGTTGAAGTGCCTAAGATCAGATCTCACCGGGTCAGGTTGAAATGTCAGCATTAAGTGCAATGAAACATAAGGGATCTATAAAAACATTAAAGCTTAGACTCTTATAAGGAACAAGGAAAAAACACTACTCTATCACATCCTCAAGGAACCTAGGTCACTACTCACACAACATATGAGATGCAAAATCAGAAGAAGATGAAAGCATAGCTACTGAAGAAAACATTTTACATCAAAGGTCAACAACTAAGAACATAATTTTTTAAAACCCTAAAGCATAAGAAAATATAAAACAGGACAAGTATACAGAAGATGAAGATCTAAAACATCAAGAACATCAACCTAGAAAATAAGAACATCAATGGAACATTATCAAAACAGAGGAAAATGATCAAAGCTAAAACAGAAGATTAAAAGCTTAGATCAATATGCACCAGATAGAACACAACCCTAATCTATGCAGGAAAGTAAAGGAAAACAGAAGATTAACATAAAACTTAAAAGAAATCTGGGTTTGACATGAAGAACACTAAGAATAAAAGAGAGAAAACAATAAACCTAAGGCAAAACCTAAAAATGGCAAAAATAAATACTGCCCCCAAATGGAGGCGTTTTAGGGCTTTATATAATGTTTAGGAAAAGCCCTAAAACGCATAAAAGACAAAATACAATCATTAAATTGGGTCTTTGGGTCAGGTCCATCCTGATTCGAGTTGGTCGGGTTGGAGCATGTTTGGCTCGAGCTGAAAGGTGCTTGTGATCGAGCCATGTAAAAATGGTGCAGAGACGAGATGAGATTTGGCTCGATCGCCGATATGAGCCTAAGTTGGTTTGGCTTGATCACATGATCGAGCCGTGGATATGTGTGGTGTAAGTGTTGCGGTCGAGGCGAGAGAGAGATGGCCAAGGTGGAATAGAGGTGGCTCGATCATGTGATCGAGCCCAAGGTCAAGGTGTGAAGTGCATGCTTGATCGAAGTGGACGAGAGAGCTTTGGGAGTGATAGATCCAAAGGTGGAGGTGGCCGAGAGAGAGATCAAGCCAGAAGGTTGTGTGGATCGAGCCAAAGGACCAAAGGTGGCTCGATGGTGATCGAGCCAATAGTTGAGATGTGTCCTGGTCACCTTAGTCTTGGCTTCTCATTCTGGTTGAGTCCTGGCTTAAGTTGGTTCCGTTCCAAGCATTTTCTGTTCCTCTTCTGAATTCTCACAAATCTTCCTAAAAACTTCTGAAAGTCCTGAAAAATCTCCACAATGCATGTATATGCAAATGCTAATGCAAAAATCCCTAAAATCACAAACTTGCTAATAGCAACTATAAATACAATATATGAACACCTAAAGACCTAAAAATTGATGCTAAATGACTTCTAAAAACCATAAAAATACAGAGACATCAACTCCCCCAAACTAAATCTTTGCTTTCCCTCAAGCAAGTAATTCAGCATTCTGGGTGAGAGATGTGAAAGTGGGAATTCAGAACCAAAACATGCTGCTAACACAAGTAATATAAATGTCCTGATTACTAGTTATATAATGCAGTCCTAAGCTCGTCCTACTTAAAAACCTTAGCCATACTCATCACAGTTCATCACAGACCAATTCCAACTTCCACAATGCATTCAAATTCGTTTTCCCCTTTTAACATTCATTGATCAGGAACCATGGATCAAGTCATGTGCGTTCAATGAACTCATTTGGTCAAGGAGAAGTTAAGGAGTAAAGATGACCCCTTTATGCAATGGTTAATAATTCAGAATAAGGGTTCTCTCAAAAGGGAATGAGCTTTAGCAGAAGGCTAAAGGTGGGAACACTTAGATGCATACAAAAATAGATATTCATCTACCCAATGCTAATGAAACCTAAGTTTCCTGATTCTACCGAGTAAGAGAATCCTAAATCTACCCTTTTGAAACTTGAAGTGATCTTACTCATTCACATTTCCCCCTTTTTCATATTTTCCTTAGCTACACTTAGGAGAGAGATTTTCTTATTTGACGGCAATCAGATTTAGGAACTTCCTTACTTTGATGCTTATGACTTTTGACCTTTTTTATTTGCACTAACTTCCTGTGTCTTACCTTTTTCAATTCATTGTTATATCATTTTCTTATTCTGCACTAACCATACTTCCTTTTCATATCATTGTTCCCCCAAACCCTTTACTAGCATGTTCTTTCTTTCTTTTTTCCCTTTTTTATTCCCCTCATAAGGTCTATCACTCTACCCTTTCTTTTACCAGTTACCCACATCCTTTCATTCGTTTCCAAACCATCCCAACACCCAAAATTGAATTCCACCTAGTCCTATAGCCCAAAAAGCGTGGACTAGAACTAAATAAGATCTCATTCATGTCAGTTCGAACCTATCACTTTCTACCAAGCTCATTCCATAAAAGACCTGACATTCAGTACTAAATTCATGGCTTGAAAGAAGGAAAGCTTAAAGGATATGGATTCTACTTGGGTTAACAAGAGTGGCAAAATGGTAGAAGATAACCCAAATATGTATAAACTATCCATGATTTTAAATCCAGCACACAAGCATGATAATTATACGTTCAAATTTAAGTTATAATAGATAGAGGAAAACTTCAAATCACAACATGCTTCAGAAGACAAATGATCATGAAAGTTCACATTCCAAGCATGATGCAGTTTTACTTCAGACTAAATCAGGATGCATTAGACAACTAATAACCAGGGCACTTATACTTTCTGAGAAAACAACATACTTATAAGGTCATAGTTTCCTATGCAAGTGCAAATAACCTAAATGCAACTACATGAACACTCTGTTTTTGAAAACGATTTTCGAAACATTTTCAATTTTTTTGGTTTTTGTATGACTTAGATGCAAAATTAAAATAAGAAAACAAGTAACCATGATCAGTTGCTCCTAAACTCCCCCCCCCAAACTTAAATTGCACAGTCCCTTGTGTAATAAAAGTTCGAAGAAGGGTTCAGGACCAAAACGCAACATCAGAAAAGAAATATGATATGGTATATACAATGAAAAGGGTTTGGAGTGGTACTGTTTTCAGGTTGAATGGCTGAAGTGGAGATCGAGGTGATGTGTTTTGGGCGTTGAATGCGTAACGTGATCAGCCCAGCTTGATGTGAAAAGATTGGGATCGATCATGATTTGAAGTGGCTCAATCATTATCGAAACATGGCTCGATCGAACATTGTTACATCGCTCGACTCTGAAGTACATAAAACACCAAGACCAGACAGAAACTTAAATGCATTAAAAGAAGAACATAAATTTAAGGACTTTATATGTACAAAGATTAACATGAGACTTCCTCCCAAGTGGGCTTGTTTATAGTCACTAAGCTTGACTTCCTATTTAAACTCTAGTGACCCTGAGATAGTCCTCCAAGGAGAACTGAGGTCTTTTCACCAGGTTTTCTTTCTGGTCTCATCCAACTACCCTGGTTATGGTTGACTTCGTGGTGCACTTTCGACTCCTCATCAGGTTCCACTACAATCGTGATTGCTTCATCGGATAGAATCTCCTTGATTATGAAGCTCTTGAGGTATTTTGGGTTTGCATCCCCTTGATAGTGCTTGAGCATTGGGTTGAGCAGAACCACTTGGTCACCCTTCTTGAGGTCCGTTGTTGGAGTTTGAAACTTAAAACCGTTTTCAGAGAAGGTTATGCCCGAAGTGGGCTTCTGAGGTGAGATGTGTACAAGTTGGTGCTTGAGCTCAGAACTTCCTTCTTCTAAAATGGGAAGTTTGCTCTGGTTAGTTGCTACCCCCAGTTTTCTGGTTTCCTCTACCTTTACAGGAGCTCCTGCATCTGGTTCCTTGACAACCCCAAATGTTTATGTATGCTCTGAAATCTTGTTTGGGTATTTAATAAGCTCATGTTCCAAGGAATCATTGCTTAAGTACCCATCTTCATGATTTTCCTTATCCACCTCATTGATAGAGAATAGATGACTTTGAATTGTAGGCTTCTTCGAATTTTCCTTGATGTTGAAAATCATCTTTGGACCATTCCCTATGTTTAACCTGATGTTGCCCTTCTTGACGTTGATCATAGCTCCAATTGTTGTTAAGAATGCTCTTCCAAAGATCAATCGGTCATTTGGCTCTTTATCCATTTCCAACACCAAAAAGTCAATGGGTATTTCTACGTCCCCAATCTTGATGAGTAAATTTTCCAGAGTACCAATAGGGTGCCTAATGGATCTATCTGCCAACAACAGAGTTACATTGGAAGCCTTAAATTCGGTTAATTCCAGCCTCTTGGCAGTGGAGAGAGCATCAAGTTAATGGATGCACCTAAATCATAGAGGCATTTGTTGAAGGTCAGGGAGCCTAGTGAGCATGGTAGATTGAATGAACCAGGATTTTCTTGCTTTTCCGCTATTAAGGCATTGCGTTTGTCACTTGGTACTAACATTCCATGAGCTTTCACCCCTTTCATGTACTTTTCGAAGATTTTTGGGTACTTCTCTATTATCTCCTTCTTGAATCGTGATGGGTATGGTAACTTCGGAATGTAAGGTGGAGGAACAAGAGGTGTTTCCTTCTCCTTTGAAACATATAGCATTTCACGAACATGCTTGACTCTAGCAACTGAATCTAGTTTCGTCCATGTTATGGAATCAATTTTCGTTGTTTGCATAATCTAAATTTCCAGCTCCATGTAAGCTCAAATCCCCCCCCAAACTTTAGCAACACTCTCCTCAGAGATGTGAGTAGGACAAGTGTGAGAAGAAAGGTCAGCGGTACTACCTAAAAAGATGTCATTGATATGAGCATACGCCTTTGAGTTCTGGATTGATTTGCTAGGAAGTTGACCATTTGTAGTTGGGGTAGAAACAGAGGGAGGCGTTGACTTGTTCTCCAAGGCAGTAACCCTTGGGTTTAGAGCGTTAATCTTTGCATAGATTGCGTTGAAGGAGGAGTCCATCTTGTGGTGGAGTTCTCTTAACTTCTTAGATGTTTCCATTGCACTATTTGCTTGACCTTGAAGAATTTGTTGTAGCATTGCCTCAATGTTGGAAGGTTGAGCAGGAGGTTGCTTAGAGATGAAACCAGGAAGTGCTCCACCTTGTTGAAGCAGCTGGTACCATTATGAGCTTGTTGCCTAGGTGCAAAACCTTGGTTCTGTTGTTGACCATAGTTGATGAAGGGTTTAGCTTGTTGCTGCTGAAGAGGATATACTTGATCCTGAAGGTTTGCTACGTTGTTGTTGCGGTACGATAGATTGGGGTTGTTGTAGTTGACAAACCCTTTGATGTAGATGCCTTGGTTCTGAATGTAACTAATCTCCTCGTGGTAAGCAGGAAATCTTCCTTGGATCTGAACTTGCTCTTCTTCACTTATGAAGTGCACCTGATGCTGATGTCCCATAAGGAATTTATCCAACTTTTCATTCAAATTTTTGAGGTCCATATGTGTTTTGGCATCATAAGCATTGCTGCCCCGTGGAGTGCTATCATAGTCGTCAAAGTAGTTGCCATCGGATTGTGTTAAGTTCTCCACTAGCTCCCAACCATCATCAAAAACTTGGTTCAGGAAGCTCCCATTTCTTGCTCTACCAAGTAACATCCTGATCTTGATGAGTGCACCTCTATAGAGAGTACTAAGGAGGGATGCATTGCTGAATCCATAGTATGGGAATTGCAACGTGGACCCTTTGAACCTCTCCCAAGCTTCACAAAATGTCTCAACATTCCTCTTTACAAAACCAGATATGTCATTGCAAAGTCTAGCCGTTCTTGAGTTTGAGAAGAATTTGGTAAGAAATGTTGTTTTGCAGTCGTTCCAGGAGGTGATGGAATTCTAAGGAAGGGATTTTTCCCATTGGCGAGCTTTGTCACCCAAAGAGAAGGGAAAGAGAGGTAACTTGAATGCGTCCTCACTCACACCATTAATCTTGGTGAGAATGCAGAATCTGTCAAACTAGTCCAGGTGGTCGAGTAGATCCTCCATTGGTAAGCCATGGAACCTATTCCCCTGAACCATAGCTATCAAGTTGTGTTTGATCTCAAAATTATTGCTCTAGAAAGCAGGTGGGTTGATTCTATAGCATTGTTTGTGAATGTTCGGGTTGTCACCCGCACCAATGGTGTTCTGGTTAACGTCGTCAATATCCTCCATTTGCAAGTAAAACACCTGAGATGCACTAACAAGGAGAAAACAGAAATCAGTAAAGTAAAAGAAAGGAACTTGATCTCAATAAATCCAAAATCCAGAATGTAACAAACAAACACCCAATTGGCAACTGCGCAAAATTGATAACAAAATTTTTTTTGTCAATTCCTTATCCACAACGTTATCACGTCATTGTAGCATAGATAAGGTGTCAATCCAAATGGGTATGATGCTAATAATCAAGATTGCAGTGGTTCTTTTAAGTCAAGCTTACAATAAAATGAAGGTTGCTAAAAGGTCGTAAGTGAATAGAAAAATTATAAAACCAAAAACAGAAACAAAAGCAAACATGCATAAGTAAATAAAAAAGGTAAAATGCAAAATAAATAAAAATAAAAGAAATGTAAGTGTGAAAATATGCAATCAAAGAAAGGATCCCTAAGGATGGGGTAATTGGACAGTGTTCCTCCTCAAACTCCCTAAGGGTCTAACATACCACATACAATGAGTTAATCCCTAGGCGATAGAATCACAAGCAATCAAATCCAATCCCTTGGCAAATGAAATCAAACTAGATGACAACTAGACCTAACTCATGTTAGCGGAAGTACACCTAACATGCATTATGAACCATCTACCTAAGCCAATAAGCCTCCCAAACAACTAATTCCTTAGGCTGGGATGCATATCCTAAGCATCTAATTCCTTAGAAGGGGATGCAAATATCTGAAATCAACTAGATCGGGTCACTCCAATTGAATCACTTTTCGAGTGTTGAAGTGCCTAAGATCAGATTTCACCAGGTCAAGTTGAAATGTCAGCATTAAGTGCAATGAAACAGAAGGAATCTATTAAAACGTTAAAGCTTAGACACCTAGGAGGAACAAGGAAACAACACTACCTTATCCCATCCTCAAGAAACCTAGATCACTACTCACACAACATATGAGATGCAAAATTAGAAGAAGATGAAACCATAGCTACTGAAGAAAACATTTTACATCAAAGGTCAACAACTAAGAACAAACTTTTTTAAAACCCTAAAGCATAAGCAAATATAAAACAGAACAAGGATGCATAAGATGAGATCTAAAACATCAAGAGCATCAACCCATAAAATAAGAACATCAATGTAACATCAACAAAGCAGAGGAAAATGATCAAAGCTAAAACAGAAGATTAAAAGCTTAAGAACTTAGATCAATATGCACCATATAGAACACAACCCTAATCTATGCAGGAAAGTAAAGGAAAACATAAGATTAACATAAAACTTAAAAGAAATTTAGGTTTGACATGAAGAACACTAAGAAGAAAAGAGAGAAAACGTTAAACCTAAGACAAAACCTAAAAATGGCAAAAATAAAGATTTCCCCCAAATGGAGGCGTTTAAGAGCTTTATATAATGTTTAGGAAAAGCCCTAAAACGCATAAAAGACAAAATACAATCATTAAACAGGGTCTTTGGGTCAGGTCCATCCTGATATGAGTTGGTCGGATCGGAGCATGTTTGGCTTGAGCTGAGAGGTGCTTGTGATCGAGCCATGTAAAAATGGTGTAGAAACGAGAAGAGATTTGGCTCAATCGACGGATCGAGCCTAAGTTGGTCTGGCTCGATCACGGGATCGAGCCATGGAGATGTGTGGTCAAGTGGTACGAAGGCGTGGCTCGATGGTGAAAGTTGAGTTGGATCGTTCATGAGATCGAGCCAAAGATCAAGGTGTGGCCGAGAGAGAGTTTTGCTTACAATTGAGCCGGGTGGAAGTGTCGCGATCGAGGAGAGAGAGAGATGACCGAGGTGGAATACAGGTGGCTCGATCATGAGATCGAGACAAAGGTCAAGGCATGAAGTGCATGCTTGATCGAGGTGGCCGAGAGAGCTTCAGGAGTGATCGAGCCAAAGGTGGAGCGGCCGAGAGAGAGAGGTCGAGCCAGAAGGTTGTGTGGATCGAACCAAAGGATCGAAGGTGGCTCAATGGCTTTGGCTCGATGGGGATCGAGCCAAAAGCTGAGATGTGGCCTGGTCACCTTAGTCTTGGCTTGTCGTTTTGGTTGAGTCCTGGCTTGAGCTGGTTCCGTTCCAAGCATTTTCCGCTCCTCTTCTGAATTCTCACAAATCATCCTGAAAACTCATAAAAGTTCGGAAAAATCTCTAAAATGCATGTATATGCAAATGCTGATGCACAAATCCCTAAAAATCACAAAATTGCTAATAACAACTATAAATACGATATGTGAACACCTAAAGACCTAAAATTTTATGCTAAATGACTTCTAAAAACTATGAAAATATAGAGACATCAACGACCAAGAAAAAACAGCATTCATCACGGGCCGTAGAACCTACTAAAACAAGGTCATGCCGTTCGGACTCAAGAACGCAAGCGCAACTTATTAACGACTGGTCAAGAGGATGTTCGCCAAGAAATTAGGAGAGATAATGGAAGTATATATATAAGACATGCTTGTCAAATCAACCCCCGCTAGCGAACACATCTTCCACCTGCGCACCTGTTTCAAAATACTCAACGACTACGGCATGCAATTCAACCCAGTAAAATGTACATTCAGAGTCAAATCAGGAGAATTTTTAGGCTATATCGTAACCTAGCGCAGCATAGAAGCCAATCCAAAATAAATTTCAGCCGTCCTCGACCTACCATCCCCCCGTAACATAAAAGAAGTACAACGACTAACAGAGCGCATCGCCGCTCTAAACTAGTTCATACCAAGATCAACAGAAAAATGCCTACATGTTGATACCAGGTTTGGCACCTGCTCTGAAAGCCCATTTCGACACAAGGCCCA
>OVBE01007526.1:0-18382 GCA_900406425.1 Iberis pinnata
AAAAGAAGAAATATGAAGTGGTGAAGGGGTATTTATACCCAGAAGAGATGGCGGTTATAAACTAGTTAGTTAAGATTCGGCTATAATCCAAATTTAAAGACTGTCAACCTTACTATCTAGAAACATAATCTTATCTTAGAAACAGAAGAAGAAATACATAATCATCGTCTACAAAATTGTTTTTTTAGGCACAACAAAAAAAACAAAGTCATCTTCTAGAAACATTATTTATCATCCCCACATAACAAACATTTACAAATTTAACCCTTATACCGCAAACTAAAAATTAATTTTTGATTAAATTTGTAATCTTTAAACCACAAATTTTCAGATAACTCTGTATCTCAGTTAGCTATTTCATAGGAGATTCATTCTCTATTTCCTTTTTAACCAAAGGATAAATACATAGTTAAAGCTGGATGAAATTGATTAAAATTTAATAATGGGGCGAAATCCGTAAACATAACTAACAAAGCGAGACTTTCTTATCGTCTCAAGTGGTCTATAAAAGCAAGCAGCATTTGTAACCTTTTATCTAAAAATACAAACAAAATAAAACACAATAACTTAACAAACAAAGAAGAAGAAGAAAATGAAATTGGTTTGGTCTCCGGAGACAGCATCCAAGGCTTACATAGACACCGTTAAATCGGTAAGTTATACAAGAACCCATGATTTCATTTTGAAACGAAGAAAGATTCGATTTTCTCATATTTGATATCCGTAAAATATTTGTGATTTGTTCAGTGCGAGAATCTTGAAACGCCAGACGCGGCAGAGCTAATAGCGGCAATGGCGGCTGGATGGAACGTGAAGCTAATCGTAGAAACTTGGTCTGATGGAGACGCAATAGCTTCAAGTATTGGCTTAAACGTAGCAAGCCAACACGCAAACGCAAAACACATATGTATCGTACAAAACTCGATAACAGAATCTGCGTATCTTCAAGCCATTCAAGAATCTGGATCTCCACTAAACTTACCAGAGACAATCATCGTGGAAGAACCCGAAATCGCGATGAAGAAGCTAGAAGGAATAGATTTCTTGGTCGTGGATTGGAGGAATAAGGAATTAGCAACAGCTGCGTTGAGAAACGCTGCGTTTGGAAGCAGAGGAGCGGTTGTGGTTTGTAGAAACGGATATAGGAGAAGTTCATCGAGTTTGTGCTTGAAACGGTCTTTAAGAGACCGGAAAGTTGAAAGAATGGTAACTCTTCCGGTCACAGGAGGGATTGAGATTGCTCATGTGGCGGCTAAAAACTCGGGAAAGAGTGATAAAAGTAAGAGAAGATGGATCAAACATGTTGATCAGAAATCAGGAGAAGAACATGTGTTTAGTATTTAGAAGGACAAAGACCATGATCTTGTGCTCTTATTTGTACATAAGATTCCATAGATGTAATATACTTGTCTTATGAATTTGATCGTTGTGAAATGAGATAGTCTCATGTGTTAACAAATTGTAAATATTTGTTTGTCTCTCATCGCGTTCAACTTATTTCGGTTGTCGAAAATGTCATCACATATAAGTAATGGGTCTAGAAACAGTTGTATATGAGTTGTTGAGCCCGATTAGTTAAGACTCTCCATGACATGCTTGAAAGATGAGCTTGCAAAAGCTCAAAAACATAAAACAATGGTGAAGAATGTGTTTTTTCTTACTTTTCTTAACGTTTACTATTTGCAATTTTTTTATATATATAACTAGACTACTACATGGGATTAATTGACACTTGGCATCATCTTGTTTTGTTTCCAAGATCCAAGAAAAGCAAATTAGTTGGAAGTAAAATTTAATCCTAATTTAGGGTGTATTGAATTTGGAATTTGTAAAGTTTTATTTTAAAAATTTAAGTAGTAATTTTTTGGTGATTTGATGGTATTATGTTTGTTTGAATACACATAATATTCTTAAAGTTTTACTTCTTTTTTTAACATAGATTTTATTAAAATTAAGGTATTGGTACACTTAGGTCCTCTAATAAAGCAAAGAAAACAGAGCATGGAATAGATACATGACATTGAAATAAGCTGTTAGAAGTAGTTTGGGACATTGCTAATGTGTGTGCAGCTTTATTTGATTTCCTGTAAATCCATTGAAGTCGGACTTCTTCAAACTTAGTACACCAGAATGCATAATCTAGTGCCCAATTCCTCAGTTGTATTTGCTGATTCCGATGTGTAAGTGCCATGTATAAGAGTTGTGAGTCTCCTTCAAAAATAACCTTCTTGTATCTCAAACTCCACGCGTTCTGCATAGCCATTATTAGAGCTTGTGCTTCAGCTTCTAGCACTGATAATACCACTTGACCTGTACTTTGAAATGCTTTAACAAACACACTCTGTTCATTCCGAAATATCCATCTTGTTGTTGCTTTGGTGTTTTCATCTACAAATGTTGTATCATAGTTACACTTAATCCAACCTAATGGTGCTTTACACCATGTTGAACGTCTAGGAGACCTTGCCCGTGATGTTTTAGGTGGGTGTATGCTGAACTAACTCTCATCATCATAAGTAGCCCTTTGTATTACTGTATACCAAGGGATAATTTTTTGTGTGAAGACTAAAGTATTTATTGTCCTCCAAATATGCCAAAGAAGCCATAGTGGAAGGGTTTTAACAGCTTGAGAAATCATACTTGACGTCCTATAAGCAAGGAGATGTTGTAGTTTGGTTATAAAGTCAACATTTGGAGATGTAAGCTCAATGTTGGGGATATCTAGAGAGTTCCATACATCTGAGACTTTCAGACAGAGAAAAAAGATATGGTTTATATCTTCTACCTGATTACAGAAGCAACATACCTCTAAAGGAGAGAGATGTCTTTGGTGTAACTCTTGTTTAGTAGCTAAAATTATTCGGGTTGCTCTCCATAAGAAATATCTAATCTTTGGCATACTATTAATTTTCCAAATCATTGCCTGAGTATCTGAATGAACATGAATATGTGACTGTGGTTGAACTGAATTCAGGTGTTGGCTTGCCAGCCAATAGCCACTTTTAACAGAGTAATGACCAGTAGGCGTATAAGGCCAAAATATCTGGTCCGCAGATCTTAAGTATGGGAGTTTTATTTTTGAGATTAGTGCTGCATCTTCTGGATCTAATAAGGCCGCTATTCTTTCTTGATTCCATATATTTGGCCACCTAATGATGTCTTGTACATAATGTTCATGTAGGTGTTGTGACAGGTTCTTGCCCAGAGGTTGTGGAGGTCTTGGTGGTTTCGTGGGAAGCCAATTATCATTCCATATGTTTGTTGTAGCATCATTGCCTATGATGTAACCATGTCCCAACTGAACAATTCTCTGGCCTGCTTGTAAAGATCTCCACCCAAATGATTGTTGTTTTCTTGGACCAACATTTAACACATCTAAAGATGGGAAGTATAGGCCTTTTAGTAAACGTGCAAGTAAGCTTAAAGGGGAGGTATAAATGTGCCATATCTGCTTTGCTAATAGAGCATCATTGAATAGTTCAAGTTGTCTAAAGCCTAATCCTCCTTATACTTTTGGCCATGAAACCTTATCCCATGACAGCCAATGCAGACCTTTACTATGTCCCACACCTTTTAACCACCACAATTTTGCAACTATCTTTTCAATGTCACTAATAATGCCTTTAGGCAATTTGAAATATGTCATTGTATAATGGTAGAGCAATAACAATTAATTTTAGGAGGATTTCCCTGCCAATTGGTGACATAAACTTCTTTGACCACCCTGCAGTACGAGCCTGAATTCTTGAAACCAAATAATGGAACATCTGAATCTTGCTTGAACCATCCATTTCAGGTAGGCCAAGATATTTGCTATTACCTCCATCATTGTGAATGTTGAGCATATGTCGAATTCTACCTTTATGGTCTTGTGATACTCTGGAACCAAAAGTGATACTTGACTTTGCTCTATTAATCATCTGACCAGATGCAGTCTCATACTGTTGAAAGATATTCAAGAGCACAGAGGTTGATTTTGGGTTAGCATTACAAAAAAATAATGAGTCATCTGCAAAGAACATATGGCTTAATATTGGACCAGCCATACTAAGTTTTATCCCTCTCAAACATTTTGTGTTAACTGCCCTCTGGATCATTTAGCTTAAAACTTCTGAACAAAGAATATTAAAATAAGGAGACAAGGGATCCCCTTGTCTTAACCCTCTCTCTGGTTAAAAATGTCCCTTTGGTGTGCCATTAATCAATACATAAAAGGATATAGTACGTACATAAAGCATTACTCATTGAATCAACTTAGGTGAAAAACCCATCTGAGACATTGTTTCTTGTAAGAAATATCACTCCACTCTATCATACGCTTTGGAAATATCTGTTTTAATTGTCATATAGGCTGTTGAGACACATTTTCTAACTTTTAGTGAATGAAGTACTTCATGAGCCATAATAACATTATCTGTTATTTGTCTTGTAGGGATGAAAGCAGCTTGTTCCTCAGAAATTAGTTTTGGTAGATGTTTCTTCAGCCTATTTACCAAAATTTTGGTAATAAGTTTGTAACTAACATTGCACAAGGCAATGGGCATGTACTCAGCCATTATCTTAGGAGTCTCAACTTTTGGGATTAGACAAATATTGGTATGGTTCAGTCTTGAATCTAACCTGGTGGTTTCAAAAAAAAGCCATGATTGTGGCATATACATCTGCCTTAATCCGAGGCCATAATCTCTGATAAAAGTTAGCTGGAAAGCCATCAGAACAGGCGCCTTTGATGGTCCAATAGAGAAGACTGCAATATCAATTTCCTCATGTGAAATTGGTCGTATCAAATCAGAGTTCATTGCTGATGTAACACTACTTTTAAATCATGTGAATACTTGGCCATAATTGTGATTGGTTGTTGTAGATGAGTGAAACAGATTTGAGAAATATGATTGTGCAATTCCTGAAATTGCATTCATATTTGTGTGACGAATACTAGCCTCATCAGTCATGACATATATCTGATTCCTAGCTCTTCGTTGTTTAGTAGTTTGGAAGAAATATTTTGTATGTCTATCTCCACTCTTGAGCCAATTGTTACAACTTTTTGTTCTCCAAAATTCCTCATCCTTTTGATAGGCTGCTGATAACTTTGTTATGAGCTCTTGAATTATGGTAGTTGGGTGACTACTCATTATTGCTCTGTTGAGTTTATGCTTGAACCATTTGATATCATTCTGAGAGTTATGCATGTTCTTTCTATGTCATTTTACTATAGCCTCTCCACAAGTGTGCAGATGAGATATTAAGGATGATTCTGACTGTTGTGTTGAGTTCCATCCATTAATAATACTCTATTGAAAGTCCTCATACTCAAAATATATGTCATCATATTTGAAAGATTGATGGTGCTGTAAAGGTTCTGCTAAGATTTTGGTTAGGACAGGTATGTGATCACAAATGCCAATGTCTAAAAACTCAGCAAAAGAAGCTGAGAATTGGGTTAAACAAGCTGTATTGACCAGAACTCTATCCAAGCAACATTGTATGTCCATAGTACCTCTCTTCTCAGGCCAAGAAAACATGTTCCCTATTGCTTGGAGATTAGTAAAATCACAAACATGATACATTCTTCTAAAAAGATGAAAGGACATGTCTGATAGTCTACCTCCTATTTTTCAGTATTGTCTAATAACTCATTGAAGTCTCCAACACTAAGCCATGATTCTGATATAGTCTCTGCAATTTGTTCTAAAGAATCCCATACAAGTTATCTGTGGTTTGTATTTGGGTTTCCATAAACACAAGTCAAGTAAAAAGCAATTCCATTAACATTGTATGTCCATAGTACCTCTCTTCTCAGGCCAAGAAAACATGTTCCCTATTGCTTGGAGATTAGTAAAATCACAAACATGATACATTCTTCTAAAAAGATGAAAGGACATGTCTGATAGTCTACCTCCTATTTTTCAGTATTGTCTAATAACTCATTGAAGTCTCCAATACTAAGCCATGATTCTGATATAGTCTCTGCAATTTGTTCTAAAGAATCCCATACAAGTTATATGTGGTTTGTATTTGGGTTTCCATAAACACAAGTCAAGTAAAAAGCAATTCCATTAACTTGAAAAGAAACATCAATTACATTAGAGTTACTAAACTGAAATAAAAGTCTTCCACATACAAACTAACACCCCCCCCCCNAATCAAAAGGAGATACTATGCAGGAGGAATCAAAGCCTAACTATGAAACTTTCTTTAAAACATATTCATCCTAAAGTTTTACTTAAAGAGAACTAATAAAACTGCTTGGTTAAGCACCGCGTTAAGTTGAGAGACCCGGTCCACATAGAAAGTTCGATTTACCAATTGAAACCGCCTGGTCGGTTCAACACAGACCAGTCACCGTGGGTTTTCGAGAGAGGTACTCATAATTTAATCACTAATTTTAATTTAATTAGAAAGTGTTGGAAAGGGTCAGACCAAAGAAAAAGCTTGTGTTCTCTTCGTCGGTCTTCGTCTCGTCATTTGTCGTTCTCAATATTTTGATTTGTTCGCGATCTTTAATCTCTGTTTGTTTGTCTCTCTGGTCTTCCATTTTATCCATTTCGCTGACCGGAGATTTAATCATTCAAAAAAAAGTTGACAGATCGAAAGCTATGTCTTACTCCGACTCCGATTCGTCGTCTCACGGTGGCGAGTACAAGAACTTCCGCCAGATTACACGTGAACGTGAGTATTCTCTCTATCTCGGTTTTTATGTGTTTTGACTCTCGTTGATTCGGATTGACTTTGAATTCACGTGATTTCATTTCTGGTTCCGGATTCATGGGGAGTAGTCATTTTAGTCGTTGTTTCGTTTTGATTATTGATACTACGTTGATGAGAACGATGAAGTGTATGTTTCTCTGGTTTTAATTGGATTACACTAGAAGAATTAGCGAGTTCAATGGCTTAGATTTGCATTAATTCTGCTTATTTATTCGCTTATGCTAAAAGTTTAGAATTAAGATTTGAGTTGAAGTTTATGACACCATATTACACAGCCGGTTGATCTGCGAGGGACTTATCGTAGGGCTTACTATATCTGATTCGACTATAGTGAACTCTTCGAATTGACATGCTTGATCGTTTGACACTAGAGCTAACATGTTGATGTGTACCACCAAATGCTATTACTGCTCATTTGCTTTTAAAAGCTCTTTAAGAGGCTTTATCCATTTGTAATGTATCTGATCTGTTAGATTTCGTTTTTTCTCCTAGGACTCTTGTATGAGATGCTTAGATCTTCAAAGACAGGGAGCTCAATTTCCACATGGAAGGTATGTTTGCATGTACACCACAACGGTCTGGCCTAATAATGTTTTTACTTTAGTACCTATATTTCTTGCTAACTTTGATCATTTATCACATTTTAGGTACTAATCATGGACAAACTTACTGTCAAGATAATGTCATATGCCTGCAAAATGGCTGACATCACACAAGAAGGAGTTTCACGTGAGAATGAAGTACTTTTGTTAAAATTCTTGTTGAATATGATGCTTTATTTTGGCATAGCTTAATTAGCGCAAGCTACCATTTCTCTGTAGTGGTTGAAGACATATTTAGACGCAGACAACCACTTCCTTCAATGGATGCCATATACTTCATCCAGCCAACAAAAGAGAAGTAATTTATCTCTGATTCCTTTTTCCTTCTTATGTGTTACATTTTGTATTTCATAGTATTGATGTTTGGTTATTTTTTTCATCAGTCTCATCATGTTCTTGTCAGACATGTCTGGCAAATCACCCTTGTACAAGAAGTAAGGAAACAAATTCCAACTTCGTTATCGGATCTTATCTTAAAGAAGAATCTCTTTAAAACACTGATTTTGTTCTTGATTCCTCTGCGTCTGTGAAGGGCATTTGTTTTCTTCAGTTCGCCGGTTTCCAAGGAGCTGGTTGGTCACATCAAGAAAGATATGAGTGTGTTACCTCGGATTGGAGCATTGAGAGAGGTGTATAATGCAAAAAAGCATGCTTTCTCGTGTATACTGACTGTTGCTCTTCAGTTTCATTTCTAGATTATCTGTGCTATAGGGCTGTATAGGGTGCACGTTGTTAACTTATTGTTTGGTTTTCATTTTGCAGATGAATTTGGAGTTTTTTGCCATTGATAGCCAGGTATTTAGTCAAATACTCTGCAAGTAATGGCTTTTCAAAACACTGAATATTCAGTATTCTGTTGTTCAGAATCTCGTGTGTTTGTGCACTTTTGCTGGGTTTCTATCGTTTGCATCATACTGTCTGAAATGTGGTGTTACCAACTTACCTGTGGTAACATGTTGTTAGATGTATGTTTTGTGATGCGAAAGAGTATTGCAGGCAACAATTATTGACGAGAAAATTATACAGGGTTTCATCACCGATCATGAAAGAGCTTTAGAGGAGCTTTTCGGTGGCGAGGAAACTTCTCGAAAAGGTGATGCGTGCTTGAATGTGATGGCTTCTCGGATCGCCACAGTCTTTGCTTCACTAAGGGTACCAGTCATTATGCTCGCGATTAGTTGCTGTTATCTGCAAGTGACTCTTCTTGATCATTTTGTATTTTACAGGAATTTCCAGCAGTACGGTACCGGGCTGCAAAGTCACTTGATGCGTCGACAATGACAACTATGCGCGATTTGATTCCCACAAAGCTTGCAGCTGCAATATGGAATTGTCTGGCAAAACATAAACAGTCAATTGAAAATTTCCCTCAGTCAGAAACATGCGAGCTGCTAATCCTTGACAGATCCATAGACCAGGTTTAGATTATTTTTTTCTTCTTCTTTTCATTGGTTCTTTATTAATCAAGAATTCACTCATATACTTATGGAGCCCATGCTTCCTCCGCGGCATGTGTTATATGATTAGCTGCATTTTCTTGTTTTGACTGTCTAGATTGCCCCTGTTATACATGAGTGGACTTATGATGCTATGTGCCGTGATTTACTTGACATGGACGGAAACAAGTATGTACATGTGGTAAGTCAATTTTTGCTGTATAAGTTATTGTGGTTTTGTGGTGGCTCTCTTCCTGGATACACCTTGTGATGTTCTTCTAGTTTTTAGATTCCAAGCAAGTCAGGCGGACAACCAGAGAAGAAAGAGGTTCTCTTGGAGGAACATGATCCTATATGGCTAGAACTTCGACATGCCCATATAGCAGATGTGAGTCTGATGCTTATATCTAAATTTTCCTTTGGTAATGGAAAAAATAAAAGGGAATCCTCTTTGTCTGTATTATTTCATCAGGCTAGTGAAAGATTGCATGACAAGATGACCAATTTCTTATCAAAAAACAAAGCTGCTCAGCTTCAGCATGGTAAGAGGTGAGTATTATACTTATTTTGGGAGTAAATGTGACTACAAAGCTTATAATATTTATTTTCCTCTTGTCATTTACTTTGATCATACTCTGATATCAGTATTCTGTGTTGATGTACGTAGTAAACTTTATCAATTTTCTTCTTCTATTTTCCAGAGATGGAGGTGAACTTTCTACAAGGGATTTGCAGAAGATGGTTCAAGCATTGCCACAGTACAGTGAACAAATTGACAAGATCTCTCTTCATGTAGAGGTACTGTAGTTGTCAACAACAACACTCAGTTTTCATTTCTTGTTGCATCCACCGCCACTTATGTTCTCTAGTTTGTTTCCTTTAATGTTAGGACCTCCAACTTCATCTGGTGCCACACATAATAACTATATTGATATAAAAATTTGATTAACATTTTGCACCATTAGTTGTCTGAAGAGCTGTATACAGATGTCCAGAGTTATGGCTTGTCAGATTCATATAACTCTCTCTCATGGTTGTAGATTGCTAGAAAACTCAACGACATTATCAGAGAGCAGGGACTTCGTGAGCTTGGACAACTTGAGCAAGACCTTGTTTTCGGTGATGCTGGGATAAAAGATGTGATTAAATATTTAAGTACCCAAGAGGTTTGCATCTAGTTAATACTCAATAGTGGTTAATTTACTGTAATATTTCATGAAACATAGAGCTGTTGAGCTTCATGTTTTTTCAAACTCCTGTACAGGAGACAAGCCGTGAAGGTAAGTTACGCCTACTGATGATCCTCGCAACCATTTACCCTGAAAAGTTTGAAGGTGAAAAAGGTCAAAATCTAATGAAGGTACTTGGGTTTATTTAAAATCCTTTAGATCTTTGTTTGGTTCTCATCCACCCCATCTAAGGCTTTAGTGCTTTTGGTTCTAGCTGGCAAGACTCTCATCTGATGACATGACCGCTGTAAATAATATGAAACTACTTGGTTCAGCCGTTGATGCTAAGAAGAATACCCCGGGAGGTTTCACTTTAAAGTTTGATCTTCACAAGGTCTAACTTCTCTCCCCATCTATACTTTGAACTATGTGAATATTTCTAACATTCTTTGGTGATAACTGCAGAAGAAGAAAGGTGTGAGGAAAGAGCGCCAAGAAGAAGCAGCATGGCAGTTATCTCGATTTTACCCCATGATTGAGGTTCACCTTTTGAATTGCTCACAAGTTAATTTTTGTGTTTTTAGCAGAATACAAGTTTTATGTGTTGAAAACTTTTTCATATCTGAAATTTGTTAGGAACTCATAGAGAAACTTAACAATGGAGAATTGCCAAAAGAGGATTACCCATGTATGAACGAACCAAGTTATAGTTTGCATGGATCAACGTCACTTCCCACACCTTCAAGTAGTCAAGGTCAAGCTGCTCAATCCATGAGATCAAGACGCACACCAACATGGGCTAAACCTCGAGGTTCAGATGATGGATATTCTAGGTAAACTGTTTTAAACAATCCAACAAAAGAACATGAGATCCATTCAATATATTGAGCCTAGGTCGATATTTGTAACTCCTTTGAGGACTTAGTTTAATCTAAAAGTCAGCTAAATCATGCGTCTCATTGTTCATTTGCAGTGATTCGGTGCTGAGACATGCATCATGCGATTTCAAGAAGATGGGAAGGCGAATATTTGTGTTCATAGTTGGTGGAGCGACAAGATCAGAGGTAAGAAGCTATGAAAGGATTTTTATTGTTGAATTCAAAACCTTACCATACGAGATTGATACATATGATGATCTTGATCTTCTTTCAGTTAAAAGTATGCCACCAACTAACAACCAAACTCAAAAGAGAAGTAATCCTCGGCTCCACGAGCCTAGATGACCCTCCACAGTTCATAACGGTAAGCCACACACATACTTGACATTCCTAGATTTAGCATACTATGAATCACCCTCAGTGATCTTCTCTATTGTTCTTGTGCCCCTCAGAAACTGAAGCTTCTGACTGCAAATGAGTTATCCATAGACGATCTTGAAATATGAAACTTGAGATCTCAAATCAAATTGTTGTCTTTGTTATCTGTTCTCCCATTCTAGTTTGTAACCAAGTAAAAGACATGAAAAAAGGTTAAGTAAAATTCATTAGGTGTTTGTTTGTCTGCCAAAGATGTAAAGCTACTCATAAAGTTGACTAATAATTCATTCCTTTGCTTTCACATGATATTCTCATTTGGTAACAATCAGTAATTTTTTAAAAATGCCCTTAATACAAAGAGCAACTTCGTCTAATAACAAGGCTTGTTACAGGTTACTTAAATACTACTCAGCTTCGTATCAATCGTCTCTTTGGTTAACTGTTCTTCAGATTTCCTCTTCTTCTTTGTTACTGACACTAAACTCTTGACATAAGAGATATAACTATCCACATTGAATTTTCTTTTGCAACCAGCGTAGTTCATGTACCTTATCTTCCCAAAAACCGGCCTCTCTTTCCATCCCTACCCCCGTCAAAGAGCACAAAACAGATTCAAAAACTCCATAAACACTTTTCACTTCTAGTCAATTGAGAGAACGAGAATGCGAAAGAACCTGATCATGAACACCGCATATAGACCACATGCACCCAACATATCCACTCGGGTCACGACCATCGATCTCATACTACATCAACTTATCAAACTGAGCAACAAATAGAAAATCAATGGAAGAACATAAAAGAAAAGGGCTGCAAGTAAACCTTGTTATTTAGATAAATGGATATTGAGAGAGCTTCTTCAGGTCCTTTTGTCCATTCAAGAATCTTCTTTGCCCAATACATTCTGCTTGTAAAATAGATAAATGCCAGCTTAACCAACATTGCCGTTATAGTGGCTTTAAAAGCAGAGCCAAAATCTAGATAAATGATTTGACTTGCCTCATGAAACCGTGCATTTTCCCTTGATAAACCATCTCTAATTGTGAAGCATTCCATAGCTGATCTGCTGTCTGTCCCTTCTCCAACTGCTCCAACCTACAATTTCAATACCCTTTTCATTTGCATATAGAAGATTGGAATTTTCTTTCGAGAATTAGAAAGAAAACGGTTAAAACATTACGAGTAAATGTGTTCTCTCTTATCAGACGCATGTTCCATCAATGACTTGCGTGCCCACTCCCAAGCTCCCTTCAAAGAATCATAATGAGGTTGATAGTAGCAAAAATTGTCCGAGAGTTCTCTTCTCACAATCAATTCTTCCAAGAATGTGTCAACTGCCTTTAACAATGCAAACACCAAACTAAGAGTGTGGACAATAGGTAAGAGACAGAAAACATATATTTTAAAAGTATGATTCTTTTATGAACCTGAGGGTAAGTGTTTCGAACTTTACGCGCCTCAAAGGCACACCGTTGAGCTGATATCTGCCCAAAATGTAGATAAGGAGATAGACCAGAGAGTGCTTTCGGCTTCACAGGATTATTCCGGTCTGTTGAATAATTCTTCAACCTTTTTGTCAAAAACCCATCTTTATTCCCCATCAATACTTCCATGCCTGCATCTTCTCCCGGCACACACCATTCAATTTCAGGAACTTCTGCACCTTCCCTATCCACATATCATAATCACAATGGAGAAAATTGTGAAAATCAAGCCCCAAAGAAATAAGAGGTATTCTCACAGCGTTACTAGCCACATTTAACCAACCTCACAACTTTATCAATGAGACTATCCCAGTCCACCGGTTTAACCATCATCCCAGCCCACTTCTTCTTCGGTGGTTCCAGCTTAGGAAACTCAATGAGGTACTCAGGTACTAGCTTGTTGATCTTACCACGTAATGTTCTAGCACTATACTCCAATTTACCCGATGCAGCCCACATTGGAACTACATTATGTGCATCTACTTCATGTATTGCTAATGAATCACTCGTTCTCTTGACAACCTCATCTTTACAGCTCCTAATTTCCCTTAAAGGAGAGAAATCAGTGACCAGATGTGAAGCTCCACATTCTGTAATGAATTTAGGGATTGTGTCCTTCGCATCTCCCTGATATTGTTACATTACAAATTTCATATTTTCCTCAATAATAATCAACCAACCTTGAGATAACAAAAGAGACTAAATTTACAGCTACATTTCAATAAACCTATCAAATTCTAAGGCTATTTAAAGCAAAACTTTTGATAACAAGAGCGAAAACCCCTAAGATCTCTTCTTGATTCCTCTGAAATTACTACTACAAAGCAAGCTTTTTTAAAAATGGAGTTCGATTGTGAACTCACCTGTAACAGAAAAAATGGAATTTGAAGAGAATCAATTTTCTGATGAAGCTGACGTAAACCCTTTAACATAAACCCTAATTGCCTCGCTTTGGCGCCCAGAAACTGATCAAACAAATTGAACACGATAGCCACCGGAGCATTTGTCCTGTTTGCCAAATCAACGGCGTGAATCAAGGCCCAGTTATCTCTCAACCGTTGATCTCTGAACATCCAGTAAACAACGGGACCCACCGTTTGATCGGAAGGTCGCCATGAGCCTTCTTTGAGGACCCGGATCCGACCCGGTTGAACCGAGATTGCCGACGCCATACGAAAGAGGAGATGCGGATTGCAGGTTATACGGATTTCACTAATGTGCGCCGTTTATGCGAAGATATTGCAGCGGAGGAGGATAACTTGCGCAGGGGATGCTCAATCGACAAAGCGCGACGTCTTTGGAAAATTGGAGGGAAGGCATTATTACACTGTTTGATTTTGTGGTTTGAATTGATCTACGTGGATACTCTTAAATGGTAACATGTCATTATGTAATTGCTCATATTCTTTCTTAATAAATTCACAACAACACCATATCAAATCCTCCAATTAAAAATAGATTAGAGAAATATACAGAAGAGAAGCTTTTCCAGTATTCATATATTGAGGGAGAACACTTCGAGTCTTCGATGTTTGAATCCATCATTTTTGTATGGCATTATATATGGTCCAAAATCTCTTAACAGATAATTTCGAATTATGTAATTGTTATATTATGATTTCACCAAGAACTCTAGATCGAGATTTGTGAATTTAGATTTTGAATAAAATGTTTATATATTTGTTGAGAGAACTGATTTTATTCATGTATTAAATTAGTTTTAAGAGAATTTATCTTAGTACAAAAGCAATAAAATCTTCTTTTTAATATGAGGTTTTTGTTACTAATACTAATCAATCAAAATATTTTGAAAAATTCTCAAAAATACCATAAAAACTAAGTATATTCCAAAAATACCACAAATTCTCAAAAATTCCAAAAATATCACAAAAAAAATTTTGTTCGAAAAATACAAAAATTTTGAAATAGTTTTAAAACTTCAAATTTAATCTCAAAACCATACCATAGCCCCTTAAAGACTAAAATATAAACTATGTTTAGTGAAACCAAACCCAAAATGTTATTTTAAACCCTTAAAATTAATTTTCTATTTTTGTAATATTTTTTGGATCAAAATAATTTAATAGTATTTTTAAAAAATTTGGAAATGCATGGTATTTTTTAAAATTTGAACTTCTTTTGATGGTAATTTTATGAAATTTCTCAAAAATAAAAAAATAGCACACATTATTTATATTTTTATTCTCCAGATTTAAGCTAATAGTCCCTTTTTTATTTTAGAAGATTGGATTTACCAATAAGTCAATATTTATTGGACCATTAATCTATTTTTTTTTTGTCAAACCCATCTTGTATTATAATTTAAGATTTTGGAGATGGAATCTCTCACATACAAAAGATCATAGAGTAGAAAATAACAAAACAAATTTTAACACATAAAAGATACTCCAAATCACTTAAGATTGGAAAGAAGCGAATCAAATTGACCACAATAAACACACGAAGAAGATTATCGATTTTGTCAATAGTAACTTCAAACTTGAAAAGTCTTGTCAAAAGCTGTAATTCCGAGAGCAACCTTTGCGAAAAACCTCCTACTTCATACACTGTAAAGACAGTCTTCAGAGCTACTAATCTCATAAAGATCCTTGCACTTGATACAATTTTCCTACAAGGAGAGACTAGGGAGACACCAAACTCCATAGAGGAGTAACAACGGCAACAAGTGTCTGTAGAGTCTAAGGTCGAGCTAACCGTACAAGACGGTAAAGGAGAGACAACCGCACAAAATAGTAAAATAGAATCAACTGCACAAGACAGTAACAGAGGACAGACCGTACACGACGGTAAAAGAAAGACAACCGTACACGGTAAGAGAGAAACAATCGTAGAAGAAGGTAACAGAGAACATACCATACACAACTGTAAATGAGAGATGGCTTTAGAATAAAGACATGGATCCGGGTCGGTGAAGGCTTCGCGCACAAAGCACGACCTCTCCCCTTTCATCCCTAAACCAAAGTAATGTTTCTGTTCATACTTCTCTTGAGACCATATTCCAACTCCTTGAGAAACAAGCAAACAACCCCATGTTTCAAGATACTTCTTCCCAAGATCTGATACTATCGTTGGTGATTTCCAATTACTAGGGCTTAAATCACACATATGTGAGTTCATCAGGATAAAAGTAGAAAAGCTAGAGTGGAGACTTTGGCGTTCGGATTCAACCAAAGGCATCTCTATTCCAGATAACCATATGAGATTGGCTCGAATTAATACCTATGACCGGAGAAAATGGTGGTTGTGCCGGTGTGGAACAAGAACCTCATCGAAGCAAGGCGGAGGAGGCAGTGGGGCTTGCAAAGGATGTGAAGATTCGACGGTGCAGAAAGACTGGAGATTCCTAAGAGATACTAGAGTCGATGGCCAAATGATCAGCTGAAGAAGAAGAAGGAATCCTCCCCGGCGGCGACGGCGACGACCGAGACAAACAAAAAAGCAACGAAGGCTCAAACGCAAAAGATCGAACAAAACGACGAGAGAGGCTCGCATAAACAGCAGGACCTGAGTACCATGAAAACGGAGGCGACGCCGGCGGGAAGCGCCGCCGCCGGCGTCGGAAAACACCATGGTTGAAGACTCTCGGGACTCCTCGGGACTCGGGTCTGAGAGAAGCGGCTAGACCTAATCATACATTAAAAAATAAAATATTGGACCATTAATCTATTCTGTTGTGTTTCGTGAGCGGAGATCGTGACCTCTTGACTTGCTTCCTCCATGCTTGATTTTTTATTAGATCGGTGACATTTAAGTATAATCGGATTTTAACAAAAGTGTCAAATTTAATATCAACAATCATGGACAAATACAACACTACAAGAAAACATGAGAATTTCTGACAAAATTTACTGACGAGTAAATTTTCTTCGTTAATAGTAACAACAAAATTGATGGATTTGTTGGTCGTCAATAAGTTATGGACATGTTAAATTCCGTCAGAAATATTGACAAATTAATGACGGAAATTTACTGACAGATATATTCCGTCACTAATCCATCAGTATGCCGTTAGTAAATTTGTTCGATTTAAACTATCTGTTGTTAGCCATTACCAATAGATATATTCGATTTACTAACGGAATAGAATTCGTAAGAAAAAATTTCTATATAAACTAGAACATCCCCTCTCATTATTTCACCAAAATTTCACAAACATACTTATAATGTGTCTACTTTTCCTTGTTTTCGATCATAGATGGATGATGAAAGGGTGAATCTAGAGACAAAGCGTTTGAACGAGCAATATAAAGGAGCATATGAAGGAGATGAAGGCTGCACAAGTGGGAATTCCTAGATACATTTTTTATTTATGTATATTTTAGGATTTTGTAACTATTTTGAATTTTAATTTTATGAAAATTTTGAATATAATATAATTATTAATCATTCATAATTATTTTTTAATTTTTTAAAAAAATTCGTCATTAATCTATCATTGTTACTGGTGGATACAAACTGACAGCTTACTGACGGTTCATTAACTGACGAATACTTATTAACGAATTATTGATGGGTATTTAACTGATGGATTTGATCCGTAATTATATCCTTCAGTAAGTAGCCGTTAGTATACTTGTCATTATTACTGATGGGTATAGTGACGGATTACCATTACCGACTATCTATAAACTCAAGAATGCAAATCGTCAGTTTTCCATCAATATTTTATATTTCTAACAGGATTCTAACATATTTTCTCGTAGTATACCCATGTTTTCTAGTAGTTCACTTTTCTTATAGCGGAAGTTGGATGTCAATACACCCAACAAAAAAATTAAACATTTTACCCGTAACTTTGTGTAGAAATAAAATTATGTATCAACTCAGTTTTTATTCATTTTCAATTTCTTTTGTTTATAGAAAATCATTCTATTTTGTAATTCAAAACACTAACTTATAAAATCAAGTTTGTTATTGACGTTAACAAATGCTTTTGTTTTAGTTTTAAATATTTTCCAATGTAGTTGATTTTAAATGTTATTGATTTACACATTTGATAGAAAATACATATATATCTTCTAAATTCCTCCAAAAAATTTAGTTATAGTGCACCATTAGTACTTTTAATATTTTCAATAATTTAATTAAAATAAATTTTTAAACATATCTAATAAATATGTATACCAATAATATCTAATATAATGGATAGTTATATTTTAGTTTCATAAGTATATATTTGGTAATTGGTATTATACTAAATATTTATTTTTTTTACTAGAAAATGTTAATTAGTTAATTAAAATATAAACTATAAAATTAATTAAATATGTAAATTAAGTTGTGCACTCCATAAATTTTGTTCTAGATCTGTAGGACAGTAATTATATATTTTGAATTGTTAAAAATATAAACGTGTAAGTCTTTTAACGAATCAAATTTACATGATGGTGCTGATTAATCATGAATAAAGAAGAAGGTACTGAGGTATTGGTTCATCATTTCCATTAAATAAAAGAAGCCTAGGGCAAATTATTCCTTCACATGCTCGATAACGAAGCTTTATATAATCTATGGATTACTCAGGCGTAAATGGAAATATATCATATCATTTGTCTTTATGCTTTTCTACGTATTCATTTCGCATCATGAGTGATAATAATTTCTCTTTCTAAATAACATATTTTATTTCCTAGTACCTAAAATATTATGAAAAATATTCACAACGAAAATATGATGGAGCTAGTGCTAAATAATATATATATA
>OVBE01007527.1:7699-18232 GCA_900406425.1 Iberis pinnata
GAACAATACACCCTCCAAGGACACTCTCCTTTCTTATCAGAACACTTAGCTCTTAAATACGTTGTACTAGACTTGTACAACTTTATATCATACATTGATTTTAGAGAGTATTGAAGCAGTGCTAGCTTGAAATCATCAGAGCATCCATAAGTTTTTCCCAATGCCAGAAATGCGGGGTCTACATTCATTGTTGGATCCGCATTCTCTCGACGATTTCCATCTTCTTCGTCATCAGATGAAAGAGGGTCTGGTATGTTGGAATCGCCGAAGATGTCGTCACCACTGTCTTCTGCATCACTCCCATTTTTTTCATTCATAATCGTCTTCCCGAAATCTCTGGCTAAATCTAAGGAATCATCTTCTTCGACCCCTATATGATCTCCATCATCTTCCTTATGCACAACTTCTGCCTCATCTTCCTCAGGTATAGCCTCGTCCTTGCTCCATTACCTTCCTCACATACAACTATAGCTTTAACCGCATGTTGCGTTTCGTCTCCATTATCCTCCAAATCGTGCAAATCATTCTCAAACGAAGGACCCATCTTCCGCTTCTTCGAGATTTTGGGATAAATCGTCTTCATCCTTCCATCCCTACCACCTCTCATGATGATAACGATTGGATACGAAGAAGATTAGAAGCGATGAACATAGAGAGAAATGAAGAACTTTTGAGAGAAAACAAGTGAAAGTGATTTAGGGATCGTAATTTTAGGCTTAGATTTGTTCAGTCAGAGTAAAACGACGTCGTATATTCTAATCTCAAAACGACGTCGTTTTACATTAATAGCAAATTAATGTCTAATTAACTCTGTTAATTACGTCTGTTTACAGAGATACCGTCGTATCTATTATGGTTCAGTCAACAAAACTTTAATATTAAATTGGCTTAGTCAAAAAAAAATTGGAGATTAATTTGGCTTCAATGATAGTTCGTGGTTAATTTGGCGTTTTCGAAAAAGTTCACGAATTAAGTGACAATTTTCCCATTTGTAAATTGTACTTTGTATTTTATTTCGTGGCAAACAAAACAACTCCTCCGCCAATTGCTCCGATTTATAAGGTAAAAATTATCCATACTTATATTCTGGGGGTGATTGGTTACTGGCTGTAAAGGCTGTAACTTGTTTTTAACAGCCACTACAGTCATTTTTATAACAATCAGACTTTTAAAACTTTTTTTATTTTTAAAATCTTTATAGTCATTGTTTTTTTTTACTCTTGTTTCTCAGGAAAATTTAAAAGCTAACGTGAGAAAAGACGGTAAGGCTTTTTAACTACAGAAAAATAAATAAAAAACAAATAATTCTTATTTCTCTTTCCCTAGAGTTTTTAAAATCTTTTTACAAACAAATATTTCATTTAAAATAAAAAACCATTGATTAATTAATTAATATCTTTTTTTCCCTGTTATTTTAAGATCCATTTTAATAAGATTATAAATTTTTAATTATATTTAACAATATTATATTAAAGGTTTTTCTGTGGACGTAACTACACTTTAACCAACATCCAAAAAGTATGAATTATGGAAATTATTTTTCGTCTCTAAACGTCTATAATGTGGAGAGTGTTAGTGTATTACATTTTTTAGTGAGAAACTAAATTTTGAAATGGAGCACAAAATACCCGACTTTTCTGGTTCATGCTTTGGGTATGTTAGTTTAAGACAAGAGTCAAGAGTCTATCACTTGCAAGATTTGTATGTTAAAATTCAAAGCTTTACACACACAATTTATATGTGGACCTACAAGATCTCAAGTTAGATGCTCTTACGAATGGAAGATGCTAAGAGCATTTCCATTAGAGATAATTGACTTTGTATCTTAACTAATTTTTATTTATTATTTATTTAATTTTGGGTTTAAAAATCTTAAAAATCTACAAAAATTAAAATACCTTCCATTAATAAAGAAATCTTAGGTTCTTAAACCAAAAGCAATCATAATTTGGTTTTCAAGCAAACTTGTCTTTATCTCCATAAATTAGTGACATGTTACCTTTAAGAGCTGACTCTTAAATATCTAAACTAAGAAACCAATCTTCTCTTTTTGCCTTTCTTTTCATATTTTTGATTTTTTTTTTAAAAAATCTCTTGAGAAACTCTTAAGAAATGCTAATGAAAATAGTCTAACCAGATTTTTCGTTTGCAGGGCGGATTCATAAAAATTCACTACTCAACATAAATTATTATTTGTTGAATGGATTTTACATCGAAAAAAGCAGGGTGGGTTCTTACAAGAAAATAATATTTTTTTATTACAAAAAATAAAACAGATATAGTTAAATATTAGCTAAAATGATGCGATTGAAATGCGGTTAAAATGTAAATATATTTTTATATAATAACATAATTATGATAACACATAAAAAGATAAAATAAAAAATTACAAAAGAAACTAAAAATAAAATAACGAAAATGTAAATCATTCAATTTGGTAGGGTTGTGATGTAGGTACATTTTTCCAAACACTTTAAAGCTTTTAAAAAATTTAAAAGTATGAGAGTTTAACTTTGTTGTTTACATTTTTCCTAGAACTAATTCAATAGTTTTGTTTTGACTAACACTCTAATATATTAAAAGTATTTAGAATAAATTCATAATTATTATAGTATATATGTAATATTTTTAAATTTTATGTGAATATCACTATTTACTTTTGTACTATTTTATTTTAGTTATCAAAAATGTTTTAAAATATTTTGTTTCAAAAATACAATAAGAACATTTAAATCCTAGAACCTTAAAAGGCTAAAACTAAACGCTAATTATTTCAAAACTAAACTCAAACTCAAAAATAAATATTTAAAATAGTTCCGCACTGCATATAATATTTGTTACCATTGAGGAGCCTCGTAATCGATACAACACAACGGTTTCTTTTCTCTCTCTTCTAGGCGATTCTCAAGAGATCTCCTCGGTTCTTGTGCTCCTATGTTTCTCCTCCTCCGTCTCCGACGTCCTTGGGCTCAGTCGGCGGCGCTAAACCCATGGCCAAGAAACAACCACTTGTTGACCCTCCTTCGCCCCCTCTCGCCCACCGCTCTCGCTCCTCCGCATCTTCACTGCCCAAGCCCAAAGATCCCGGCTCCTCCCCTTCGTCCAAAAAGACTATTGTTGGCTCTGAACAAGCTCATGACCTGGATATGCAAGATGCTTCTGTAGACTCGGCTGCGTCAACTCATGAAATTTCAACCGAGAGCTAGGGTGATTTTGGTACCTCTGCTATCCCGGTCAAGTCTTCATCTTGGCTCGAAGCGGTTACGAAAATTCCTAACAAGATGAAGAAGAAAGGTACAACTTTCCTCCTTGATTCCGGCGAAGCTTGTGTTGAGATACCAAACTCGGTAATCTCAAGAAACCAGCACCGATGGGCTTCTTTCATCATCGGGAAATTTCACCGGAAAGCCCCTTCTCTAGGAGGTCTTCACGCCATTCTCAATGGGATATAAAGCAATAAATTGCTTGATATCTCTGTCTCCAGCTTCTCTCCCAAAGCTTTCCTCATCAAGATTCCTTGTCCTTTAACAAGAAAGAGAGTCCTAGCTCAAGGAATGTGGCATGTGGAAAACCAAGCCATGTTTGTTGCTAAATGGGAACCGGGCTTAGAACCTTCGATTCCTAAACTTAAAGAAGTTCCAGTCTAGGTGGATTTTAAGAATGTGTCGCCTCAATAATTTTCAGAGGAAGTTTCATATCCAGCTTGGTTGGAGAACCAGTTTCTCTCCACCCAAACACAACCAAAATGACGAATCTCAAAGTAGCTCGTGTTCTGACCCTAATTAACCCTACAAAGCAGCTGCCGGAAGCCATTAATGTAAAATTTGAATCCGATCATTTCCAACGCATCTTGGTATCTAGTCCTTGGCTTCCTCTTAGTTGCGATTTTTTTCAAGAAATCGGTCACCCTCTCAAAAAATGCCCCTTAGCTCCAATCACATGTGTTCGATGCAACTCTACTACCCATCCCCAATATGATTGTCAGAGATCTTTAGTACAAGCAGTCCGGACAGGAGGCCTCGCTCCAGAAGCCCCACCAGAAAGTGAGAACTGAATGGCGCGAGGTTAAGTCACCCTCCAAAAAAGGAGATACTTCCAATTCCTCTCCATTTGCTCCTGGTCTCCCGCCTTCATTAGACCTTAAAAAGTCCAAGTCACTTGACCTTCAAAAGTCAATCCCGGGTGATGAAGTTGCGACAGAGGAATTCCCACCCCTGACAAAGCCTGGCACCAGCAAAGCACGTGGACGGTCAAAGTCCCGAACCAGCAGCTCCTGTGTTTCTTCAAAGTCTTCTCTGGAAGAATCCTCCTCCTCAGATTCTCCTTTCCCTAATTCATCCTCTGACGAAGATGATAATCCTCCTGAAGATGATGCTTTCCTAACAGTAATATCTAAGAAAACCAAAAAGAGACAAGCTCAACAAGATAAGAAAGGCCTGGTCAAACAGGGAATCACTTCTAAGGGCAAAGGCCCTATAGAAACACTAATATTTTCTATGTTAGACACCTTTTGTTGGAACGTGCGTGCTATTACTCGGTTTTAATGCATAATAGTAGGCATTTATGTCTGCTATTATGCGTTATTCCGAGCGTTTTCCTGGTAAAATTGGTGTATTTTCAGGATTCTAGGTGTTCGGGTCATGTCGAAGCATTTCGAAGCATTTCAGAGCATTTCAGAACGTTTCAGAAGATTTCAGGAGTTTCAGGAGTTTCTGCCTGAGGAGGAGATTCAGAATGTCTTATACCATTGCCATGGTTCTGATTATGCTGGTCACTTTGCTACATTCAAGACTGTTTCTAAGGTGCTTCAAGCAGGTTTCTGGTGGCCTAAAATGTTCAAGGATGTTCATGCTTACATCTCTTGCTGTGATTCATGCCAAAGACAGGGAAACATATCAAGACGCAATGAGATGCCTGAGAACTTCATCTTAGAAGTAGAGGTTTTTTATGTGTGGGGAATTGACTTCATGGGTCTTTTCCCTATGTTTCATAAGAATCTCTATATCCTTGTTGCTGTTGATTATGTTTCTAAGTGGGTTGAAGCGATTGCTAACTCCAATAATGACTATAAGGTTGTGCTAAAGATGTTTAAATCTATGATTTTTCCCAGGTTTAGAGTACCTAATGGGGGCTCTCATTTCATCAATAAAGTCTTTGATGGTTTACTAAAGAAGCATGGACTCAAACATAAAGTGGCTACACCATATCATCCTCAAACTAGTGGTGAAGTTGAAGTTTCTAACAGGGAGATCAAAGCCATCTTGCAGAAAATGGTGAATGGATCCCGAAAAGATTGGTATTTGAAGCTAGATGATGCTCTTTGGGCTCGGCATTCAAGACTCATGTAGGTATAACTCCTTTCAATCTCGTTTATGGAAAAGCTTGTCATCTACCTGTAGAATTGGAGCATAAAGCTGCTTGGAATGTCAAGTTGCTGAACTTTGACATGAAGACCGCATCAGAACGACGTCTAATTCAACTCCACGAGTTAGAAGAAGTCTGACACATAGCTTATGAGAACTCAAGGATTTACAGAGAACGGACCAAAGCTGCTCATGACAAGAAGATTATCCCATGCGACTTTCAACCAGGTGATCAGGTGTTGCTCTATAACTCTCGCCTGAAGCTGTTCCCTAGTAAATTGAAATCTAGATGGTCCAGACCGTTTACGGTCAAGGAGGTGAGACCGTATGGTGCGATTGTTTTATTTAATCGCCAAAGTGGTGAGTTTGTTGTGAACGGTCAAAGGCTGAAACCTTATTTAGCTACTTCAGAGCTTTCAGAGGTAACTGACATACCTCTTACTAATCCTACCTCCAATTAGAGGTAAGTACCGTCAAGCTATCAACGTTAAACAAGTACTGAGTGGGAGGCAACCCACTGTTTTTGGTGTTTTCGTTTAGTTATTTATTAGTTTGAGTTAGTCCTAGCTTAGTTACTAACCTATTGACTTTCAATTTTGAGTTTTGTGTGATTTAGGGGATTCCAGAACTTACCTTAAACTCATTTTCCGAAATGCTCGATTGAGCATACGTATTCCCGATCGAGCAAATGTTCGAGAAAAAAAAGAAGAATTTTTGGTCTGGGTCTTTTGCAAGATCGAGAAACAGCCCGATCGGGCAATAGTCCCTGGAAATTTTCATTAGTTTGGCTCGATCGGGAAATCTAGGGAACACTCGAGCAACTATTACGGGAGTCTGATCCGACGAGGGTGCTCGATCGAGCAAATGGTACGCTCGATCGAGCAAAAGTCACTGGAATTTTTCATCATCGTTGCTCGATCGGGCACATATGTGCTCGATCGAACACCCCTCCAGGTAAACTGAAATCTACTTGATTTTAACCGGATATTTGCAATCTTAACCGGATTTTGAGAAATTAGACCCATTTTCCCCATCTCCTTCCCTTTCCCATTGATCCCAACTCCTTCTCCACCATTATTTTCACTCAAAACCTTCAATCTCTCTCATCTCCCTCAAACTCCATCTCCTTCGATTCTAGTCCGTTTTTGGATCATATTTCACTTATTTTTTCGTGCTTAACCCGATTCTAATCTTGTTTCATTGATATATCAAGGTATGGCTCCTATTTCCCTTCTTTTCATTCCGAAAATTAGGGTTAGTTTTGGGTATTTTCGATTTGAATGATTTTGGTCTTGGAATTGATCTCTAGGATGCCTTACTAGTTTCTTTAGTGCTTATTTGCATAATGCATGTTGTTTGTTGAGATTGAGGTTGAGATTTTGGATTTTGAATTAAGTGTTTAGAATTTGAATTGGGATTTTTGGATTTGTTGATTGTTTTCAATTAAATGATGTCTTACTTGGATTATTAATGATTGTTGTTGCTTGTTTGTGTTGGTTCCGGTTTTACTAACGCCGAATTTTGATTCTTGAGTTTGAAATCAATTGCATATGGTCTTTTAGATGGTTCTTTTACTTGATTTTCTTGCTAAGTTAGCTTAGTATTGCTCTTATATCATTGCTCACCATCGCCATTGTGTCTCTTGATCGCTTGCTTATCATTTGTCTCAATTCTCGTTTGGTTTATCTTTGTTATGAATTGCTCGGGAAACTCATTTCTTCTTTTGAGTTCTCTCATTTCAAGAATATGGGACGCGAACGTGGTTCCGGATCCACTGAACCTCCAACAGCTAAGAAACCGTCGTGGATAAACCAAAGGGTATCGCCTCTAGTAGTGAACCGCACATTGATCCCAAGTATATAAAGCTTCCATGGCCGAGAACTCCCAAGCTTCCATTCCGCAACCCTTCTTCATTTACCACTCCCGCGCTTAGAAGCCACAAAAGTTGGACGGGTCAGAAAATTTGTGATAAATGGGATCATTTCGATTTCATGTTCTACAACACAATGATCCAAACAAAATTTGAACCCACTCGGTTCGGCGACCCCTCAGTTTTACAAGATCTCGGACTTAAGGACGATGTGCAAGCTCTATTTACCGGTATGGGTCTTGGTAACTTTTCGTTTCAAGATTATCCTTTGTATGAAGACCTCGCTCGCCAAATCTTGGCATCTTTTCGCATTGTCTGCAATGAAGGTAAGAACCCCCGTCTATCTGAGACCGAGGTTCAGTTCTTTTGTTTGGGAAAGTTGTATAAGATCCCAATTTCCGAGTTTATACCAATTTATGGGTTCCGCGCATCTGGATACATTCACGAGCTCCCCAAGTTCCACAATTCCAATGATCTTTGGGGTATTGTAGGTCGGGGGCGCTTTGTAGGTAAAGAGGCCAATCTTAGACTCATCTGCAACCCCGTCATTCGCTTTGCTATCAAGATCTTGGGTCACACGTTCTACGGAAAGCAAGAAGCAGGATCATTGCGTAACCTCGAGCTCCATTTTATTCATTATGCTATAAGTCGTTTCACACTGGATGAATATGAGACAGACCAATCTCGACACTCTCACGACGCGAACATTGGTTGGTTATTCGCTCAGGTTCTAGACGAGCGTAAGTTTGCTGCTTTGAAGAACCCCATGAGGGTTGAGATGATGGGTAGTCTTGTTACCCCACTTCTACAAGTTATCGGTATTCCTTTGGAGTTCTTTCCTCAGAGGCCAGTCACGAACCGAGTAGATGAGCAGAACATTGTTAACACCAAGTGGTTTTCCCGGTTTTGACATTATTTGTTTGAGGACATGGAGGGTCGGATTTGTGAGATTCGGCTTCCAAAGAGAGAGTGGAAAAGTATTACCTCTTTGACCAATGTGCGTTTTCTACCAGGTCACGAGTATTTGACTCAGCCTCTTACTGCTCCTCATGTTGCCACAAGACGAAGACGTCTTAACCAGAGATGCACCAGAGCTTTGAGTCTTGATGACGAGGTTCCTGAGTTCCCTAATATTGAGGAGATTCCCAAGTACGTACTCCAACCGGTTCGCGATGATATGACTCAGGATGAGAAGATTGCATGGCTCATGGATTCGCAGCAACGGAACAACAAGCTAATGCGGGACAACAACAATCTGATGCGAAAGATTTTGAGGATTGTTTCTGGGTGCTTCAGGCCACCGAGGCGACATACTGATGATGAGTGGGAGCATGACGAGGATGCGGATCAGCGCGATGTTGCTGGAGGATCTGGTGACCAGTATGATTGAGAGACTATTTGGAGCTTCATTTGTAGTATTTTCTTTTCACTTTTGAACTCATGTTATTTTCTAGTTTCTTGTTTTTATACTTATTTATATTTTATTTTCTCCTCCTCCTTGATTTATTTTCAAACCGAGACGGTGTGAAGTAAGTCTGGGGGAGGGAGTATGTACTAACGCGGTCTAACTTGACTTTTGGTATTTTGTCAAAAATGATGAATTTTTTTCAAAATTTTTGTTTTGAATTCGCTAGTCTTTTAGAGTCGAAGGAACAATGATCAAAATCGATGATGATAATTAACCAAGTGTGGGTATGGTTTTCGATCTTTCTGGATTACTGACTTAGATTAATTGTTTAGATTAGGATTGGAACCCCATTACTGATTGCTTGTTTCTGAAATTTCTAGTCTTTAAAGTTATTGATGATTTGATGCTAGCTCTGCCAAGATAAGACTTAATCTGAATTTGAAATATTCTTGTCTATGGTGTTGATTTACTTTGAGAATTAGGTACTTTGCTCTTCAATGTCCTGTAAAGCCGACAAGTTCTTCCAGTACGGTCCGAGTCCTTTCTCTCTCTCCCTTCAGAGAAGTAAAAAGAAGAAGAAAACCGGTTTAGAAAAATTGTTGAAAGCGTGACCTAGAAGTCCGTAGTCATTGTCGGACTGCTGAAAAGTAGTAAGAATCATGAAAACGCAGAAAAGTGCGAACATGAAAAGGAAAGAAAAAAAAGAAAAGAAAAACGTAGAAAAGTGCGAATCTTTAGAAAAAAGAAGTGAGAAATGGGGAAAAAGGATCAAGACCGAAAGTCGGTTGATGCTCTGTTTGGTATGGGCATTTCGATAGAAAAATTACTTGAGTAAACTGATTGATATACCATAGATGAGAATGCATGTATATGAACTTAAATGAATTTAAAGAGCTGGTTGATATGATTTGATACTTTATTGATTTAGGATTTGGAGTAGGAAACAACTTATTAGTTTAGTGGTGGAGAACAGTTCAGTCTAAGTAGTTCTTTGAGATTGGTGTCTTTTGGGATTTGAAACTGTGCTTATGGTTGTTGAGGTTTTGTGAGTTGTGTGGTCCGTTTCAAACATTTTCTCTGGATTGGATCTTGCTTTACCTGAGGACAAACAAAGATCTAAGTCTGGGAGAGTTGATATTACTCGGTTTTAATGCATAATAGTAGGCATTTATGTTTGCTATTCTGCGTTATTCCGAGCGTTTTCCTTGTAAAATTGGTGTATTTTCAAGATTCTAGGTGTTCGGGTCGTGTCAAAGCATTTCGAAGCATTTCAGAGCATTTCAGAACGTTTCAGAAGATTTCAGGAGTTTCAGGAGTTTCTGATCGATCGAGCACCATACATACCTTTTGCTCGATCGGGAAACTGTGGTGCTCGATCGAGAAAATTTCCCTGGAAAAATCCGAACTTCTGGATCGATCGAGCTAATTGAAGTTTGATCGGGCAAAATCACAAGTTGCTCGATCGAGCAACTCATTCGAAGAAGAATAAAAATTTTCTATTTTTACAACCCAAGTCCTCAACTTTATCCCCAATTTCCTTATTCTATTGTTTTACTTTTATAACTATAAAAGCCTTTTGGCTTATGTTTTATCTACTTACACTTTTACTTTTGCAATTTTTGAGAGCTTTTACTGGGAGAAGAATTCTTGAACCTTGTATCTTGGAGAAGAAATTCTAAACCCTATTTTTAATATATATATTTTATTCATTTCAATTATGTGTTCTTCTTTGATATTGATTTGTTTATGCATGCCAATGTCTGAGTAGTTCCATAGTTAGGTTTTAGGGTTTCCTAGGAAAATCATGTTTGAATGTTAGGATTAACTTTGTAGGATTGAATTTGTTAGGTTCTTAGTCTAAATTTGTTCTTAATGCATGAATTAGCTTGATC
>OVBE01007528.1:0-18374 GCA_900406425.1 Iberis pinnata
AAACATAATATCAAAGGTCCATGGATTGCATATCAACTATGTATCTTGCATGCAGATTACTGACTGCTTCTTTGGCTCTCTAAAATAGATAGCATAATACACAACTTCATCGTAAAGTTTCTTTCTCCCAAGCTAGCAATTTGTCAAGAACAGTAGCATAAGTTTTATTCTCCTTGGTATTCCTCTAAACGATCTATTCCATGTAATTAGAAGCATTACTCTAGCATAGTGATCAATGTGGCCTACACAACAACACATGATCTTCAACCTTACATGACCACACAATTGAAGATCATCTTGTAGATTATCGAATAGGTGGATAGAAATCAAATACTTCAATTATTTATGAAATTAGAGTGGGAACGAAGTCTAGTGGCTTCAAGCATTTTGGAAACTTCATGAGCACTTTCAGAAGCTTTCAAGAAATTGCATTAATATATAATAAATTTTTATCTATAAATTAAATTAATATATAATAAATTTTAGTTACAATTTTGCATTACTTTTAAAGATTTTCTGCAAAAAAAACTGCGAGTCTGATTAAATGCAGATCAAACCGTGAGCTGAGGATCAAAATGCAATACTGCCCATGCCGTTAACTCACCGTTTGTTCTGTTAACTTTGACACGTCATCGATATACATATGGGCTGTATTGCGGGTTGACTCTAAGCTGAAGGTTTTATGTGCATGGAAAAAATCTGGAGGTTTGATTTGTCTATTTAATTAGACTGAAGGTTTTTTTTGCAGAAAACCCTGATAAAAAAGTATGATAATAGCCGTTAAAGAGAAGAATAAGTCTGTAGGATTTTTGGGAGTGCTTAGAGGTGCCTTATTCAAACATGAGTCTAGAAAATTCAGTGAGATAAAACTAGAAACAAAAAAGAGTACAACCCTCTTCACATATCCTACGACCGAAGAGAGATGATGTATAAAAAAACAGCGTAGCCTAAAGTGAATCAAGGGTGAGAGCATCAGTGAAGAGACTGCCATCGAGTGTGTAAGGTGTGCATAGGTGATTGTGGCCCTTGACAGAGACTCATGAGACGATCATAAATGGAGCGATTGATCTGGAGACGAAGATGTGTGTATGGATGATGTCCTTTACCATTCCTTCTACCATTTCGTTCACGTCATATATGGTATATGGTTGTTTGGAAACAAAGTTTCAGGAGGATAACATCGTGAGCAACAAGTAATCGATGTTGTATTGAAGCAAGGGTTGTATGCCAATATGGTGTTAGTCGGTTACGGAGGATGGGATTGGTGAGGTTGAACCAAAGCATGAAGGTATAGGGACAAACAAAGAATAGATGGTCGCGTGTTTCGTCGGGTTCTCCACATAGAGTACATGGTTGGATTTGTCCCCAATTGCGCATCCAAGCACCAGTGGATAGTCTGTTAATAACATCAAGCCAAGTAATAAAGGCATATCGAGGAACATGCTGAGAAAACCATATAATCTTAGCCCAGTGGAGGGGGTATAAAAGGTACTTAGATGATTCCATGCGTTGGAGGTTGAGAAACTTGACTTATATTCATTGGTTGTGTGCTTCCAAAGAACGAGATCATTACCCTGTTGAGGTTTGGGGATAGATAGTTATAGAAGTTGTTGGTGTAGCTCTCGCATTGTTGGAACACGCGATCGACGAAGTTTCCATTGTGAGGAGACCACTACATCAGCCACAACCGCTCGTCGAGGGATCCCCAGCTCCATGATACCTAAATCACTTGCGATGTCAATAAGTGGACTAAAAGAGGACCAATGATCATACCAGAAAGACGCTTGGTGCCCATATAAGATGCATATTCGAAGGAATCGCCGAGCTAGAGGCCGAAGCTTTAAAAGTTTTCTCCACATTCAAATTCGCATTGCTTAACTCAGTTTCAACCACTCTAAATTTAACCAATGCATCTTCAACCTCTTCCAAAACTACTTCTTCTACCCATTTGAAAACATGATCCTATTATAAGCAATGAATGTCAGAAAAATAATCAAAGAATCGTTACAACTTCTTATTTTTTATTGTCAGAACCGGATTTTGTAGATACCAAACAAAATCACAATTGCTTCTTCTTATAAAATAATCAAAACTATGATTTCAAGAGAAACAAAAATTTGTTACAGACTTACATCTTTCTTCGTTTCAACGACCCGTGTTTTTTTGAGTTTTGGAAGTGAAAATTTTAACAGCTCTACTACATAGACACTTTGATGGGATTCCACGATTGATAATTTGTGATTTTGATACAGAAGATTGTGAATTTGAATTTATGGCACCGATGCAAAGAATGAACCGGACTTCGACTTTGAACCTAAAATATTCAGCTTCGCAACTAGGGTTTCAGTGATGAAGACAATGAATTTTGGGGATTTGTCGATCTAAGGTTTTTTATCTTAAGTTTTTGTCTTCTTCAATGCAACGTTTTGTCTAATTTTTCATTAAGGAGTTAACTAACGATGTCATTAACAACGTTAATTAGACTTAACTGTTGACTATAGCTAGGTCTAAAATGGCCAAGTCAACGGAAAGTTGGGAATTTAAATGGACTCATAAAAAATATAAGATTTAAATGACTAACTCATGAGTTCAGGATTGTTTTGCCAAAATTTGAAAGTTCGAGATTTAAATGACATTTTTCTCTTACTAATTATATGATTTCTTGATGTAGTGTAGTTGGAAAAAACTAGAGCTAATTTGCCAAAACCATTAAGAGACCCAACATGCCTTAAAAAACTAGCCATTGGAGTGTATAATAAGTTTTTGAGAAATAATACACCACCACTATCTCTATTAAGCCTCCTCTCGCACTCTCATTTTTTCTTTATAAAATTATCCCCTTGTCTAATTTTGCAAATTGACACATATAAATACAAAAAAATAAAATTACACAATGTTGCTAAAAACACATATTTTCTATGTCTAACAAGATTTGTATTTTTAAAAATAAAATTATATTTTCTTTAAGTAGTGAATAGTGGTTAGTAAAATATAAACCCCAAATGTAAAATATAAAACTCAAATATAAACCCTAAACGCAAATACAAACTCTAACCCAAATATAAACTATAACCCAAATATAAACCATAAATCCCAAAATATAAACCATAAAACCCAAAATATAAATCATGATCCCAAAATATATATTCTAACCCTAAAATATAAACTCTAAACCTCAAAAAATAAACCCTAAACTCAAAATATAAACTCTAAAATCCTAAATTCAAAATAAAACTCTAATCTCAAAATATAAACCATAAAATCTTAAATTCAAAATATAAACCCTAAACTCAATATTTAAATTCTAAATCCTAAAATATAATCTCTATAACCTAAATATAAACCCTAACCCCCAAATATAAATCTTAAATCTAGGAAAAAAATGTAAACTACAACAAAGATAATAGTCTCACTACCAATAATAATAGTCGTACTATCAATTACATACATGTATAAATCAATAAAATGAACCTATAATAACAAAGTTACAAATCATTGGTAGACTATTTATTTTAGAGGAGTAAATCTGTATATATGATATATTATCGTTGGAGAGAGTGCAAATCTATAATTAGGTAAGATATTCTTAGTAATATCTTATAATAATAACAATTCTATTTAATGGAAGGGGTGCCACTTGACTTTTCTCATTTACAATTTTTAATTAAATTGAAATTTAGTTTTATTAAAGGAAGAGATATCTTCTTTGGAGGTTTTGGTTTTATTCATGTCTTTTCACATTGTCATTTTGTTTTTTATTTGTAATTACCTTTTTTGAATGTATGAATTTTCATTTTTATATTTTTATATTAAATTGAAATTTAATTTAATTAAAGGAATATGTTTTTATAGTTAAGGTTTTGGTATTTATTCATGTCTTTTCATTTTTTGTTCATTTGTTTTATCAATTTGTTTATGATTTTTCATTCTTATATTTTCACATTCTCGTTTTGTTTTTTTATTTGTAATTACCTTTTTTTAATGTATGAATTTTCATTTTTATATTAAATTGAAATTTAGTTTAATTAAAGGAATATGTTTTTATAGTTGAGGTTTTGGTATTTATTCATGTCTTTTCATTTTTTGTTCATTTGTTTTATCAAATTATTTATGATTTTTCATTCTTATATTTTTACATTAAATTGAAATTTGATTTAATTAAAGGAATAAGTGTTTGTTGTTGAGGTTTTGGTTTTTATTCATGTCTTTTTTTGTTCATTTGTTTTATCAAATTGTTTATGATTTGTCATTCTTATATTTTTACATTAAATTGAAATTTGATTTACTTAAAGGAATAGGTGTTTGTTGTTGAAGTATTGGCTTTTATTCATGTCTTTTCATTTTTTTTGTTCATTTGTTTTATCAAATATTTCTATATTTTTATTAAAGGAACATATATTTTTATGTGATTGATGTTTAAAGTTTATACTCACATATTCTTGTTAACGAGTGAATATCATTTTGATATGCAACATAGAACATATAATAAAGCTAGTATACAAATATTAGAAACCATTGTTTAAAAAAACACACACACACACAAAAGAAAAGATAGATTTAGTGTCATACTGTTGTCATTACAAGAGTCACTCGTCTTCTTCTTCTTCCTCCTCCTCCTCCTCTCCATCTCCCCCTAATTGGTTTGGGACAAACAATACTATCTCTTGATCTTCTTCTTCCTCCTCCGATTTCACGTGTCAAAAAAATAAAAATAGTGTGATACATTCTAAGGAAAGACACACCAAGAACCCTGCAAATAAAAGTTAATTAATTATTATGACAACGATAACATACTTGGTTTATTATTCATAATAATAGTCTCGTTTAAACTTACATGCATTCCTCATATCCTTTGTTCGAACACCATCGGTCTAAAAATGCTAGTATGGCCACCACCTTCCCCTATAATCGAGACCATGTACTATAAAAGTTCAAAAAGAAAACATACAACTTACTTTAGAGACAAGTAACAGTTTAATAAGCAATGGCAAAACAGAAAATCTTACCTCAAATGATGTTAAGTCGAAAGGAGGACCTTCATCACCACCAAAAGTGAAAGACAATGTATGCATGTCATGTACACGCGCAATATCTGCCCCTATAAAGACTACACTCTCTTGACGAGGTGCCTAGAAAGACAAAAATTAATATATATTCTGTCACAATTAGAATACTTAAAAATAAAAGAAATCGATCTTAGTCTTACTAGTCGACCCAAAATCATAGTGTTGATTCTGTTAATTACATTATGCATTCATAATCAAATAAGAAACAAGTAAGGAAATAAAATATGTAGGTACGTAAGATAAAACCAAATTTTAATAGAACTAACCCGCAGTCCATAAGCCTGTATCAATCAATGCTTTGGGTGGGTGCCTGATTGCTAAATGAGAAAAGTGATTAAGTAATAATTTTATTTTATATCCTAACACGAACTAACTAATCTAACTCTAACAAAAAATAATCAAATTAGATCACTAGTGTTAATAATTTTATTTGTTTTTTTCTTTTATAATGTCACATGAGTGCTCTAAGATTATTTTAATTTCGTGTTTAGCTTTTTTTCACAAATCACTATCTTGATGATATAATTAACACGTGCACAACACGAACAATAACCTAATTCTTTTTTAAAGCCATTAGTCGTTATTCCCATAGTCTGTAAAAACATAATAAGCAATTGTATTTACCTGTAGGAGCTGCTCCTACAACAATGTGAGATAACTCAATAGTCCAACTATCGAACCCATCAATAACGCTGAAATACCTATATATGTTGGTCTCCGTAATGAGCTGGATTTGCTCCTCCGAAAATTATCTCACCGAGAAGATGCCTCCTCGCAAGAGTCTTTCATTATTCATGTTTTCCCTAGAAAATATAATCAAATGTATACATGTAAAACATTAACATTTATATTAACCTTATAATAATAACAATCTTATTTAATGGAAAGGGTGCCACTTAACTTTTTTCATTTAAAATTTTTAATTAAATTGAAATTTAGTTTTATTAAGGGAATAGATATCTTCTTTGGAGTTTTTGGTTTTATTCATGGTTTAATAAAAAATTACTATGTAGTTATATATATGATGAAAAATATTTACTTTCATGGTTGATGTTCAACAACGGATGTCCATTTAGTAGGTTTAAATTAGTATGTTAGTTAACATAATTTATTGTTTTTTTTTAAATATTTTTGTAAGTAAATTCTAATGTCTTATGAAATTAAGAAAACATTTTAATGAAAGAATTCTTACGCGGTACGCGCTGATAATTTACCTATTTTAAAATAATGACAAGAAAATAAGTGATTATCAAATAGGTCCTAAATAGAGAGTTGTCTCATCAGTAGGAATACGGAACAAGAGGTCAACTACGTTAGTGAAGAACCTATGCTGGTGATAGGTTATTGGTTCATCATGATATATATCGCAAACTATGCTTCGAAATTCTACATTAGCGTATAGTATCGGTTTTTCTAGTTATTAATAATAATATTAGATTGTAATGTGATTTTTTTTTTTTTTTTTTTTTTTTTTTTTTTTTTTTTTTTTTTTTTTNCAGGTTCGATCCCTGGTCTGGTAACTAGGCAGCAGAGGCGGCAACCACTAGGCCACTTGCTCCTTGTTGATTGTAATGTGATTATTTATTTCAATTTTCTTCAAAACTATTGAACATGGTTTTACAATGTTAATAAGTAATTTTTGTAAAAAAGCCCATAAATTTTAGATAAATCATATCGAGTGGTACAGTCCACGATCAACCCAAAATAAAGCCCAAATTAAGAGAAAAATATTAGGGTTTTTCTCTTAACCCCATCTCAACTAATATATATACACACACGCCCATCACAATTGCAATACAAACATATTATCTTCCTCCAATCTCATAATCGATCTGTCTTTAGGTTCTATTATCTTGTTTGATTCTGTTTTAGCTATGTGTTTTTGATATCTGCTGTGATGAACAAACTCGTGTGCCAGAGATGGGGATTTCTTCATCGCTGACGGTTAAACACAACCCTCTAAGAAGTTCTGAGCTCATCACCATCTTTATTCTATCTCAATTTTTATAATTCAATTCCTTATTTTTTGAAAAGATAAAAGTTTTTTTGTGTATGTTTACTTTTGGCTTCTTAAAAGGATTTTGAGTCGAAGTGACGATAAAAATTTCACAGTCTGTCAATCCCCTGAAATAATTTAGTGATGTTATTGTGAATCTCGACAGGTTCTGATCGACTCTTAATATAATCCTTTTATTTTGTTTTTAGTTTTTAATTTTCATTTGATTTGATTGATTCGTTTTTTGTTCTTTAAAAATATTTTTCATTGAATCTGAGTATATGATGAATCTTATATATCAAATGGGTAATTTGCGACTGAAATTATTTTGATGTCTATTCACCTTGGAGAACTGATCCTCAGATTTGAAGTTTCTTCATTTATATATTTTTATTAATTATTTTTTCTTTGATTTTTTTTTTAAAAATTCTTTGTATCTGGGTATAATGATAATCTCATAAAACAAATGGTTAATTTGCGACTGATGTAAATTTATGTCTATTCATACTTAAGGAAAATTGTAATATGGTGGAAAATATTATCATTGGTTCTCTGAATAGTTTATATTTTATATTATCATCAGAAGCATATGTTGCGTATTAATAAGGATTTTCAGTTTATGTTTCATAATTTTGATATGAGTAATGAGAATTTAGATGAGGTTGAGACGCTTAGGGTAAAAAAGAGAAGTTTATAGTAACATATTTTGAAGTTGCGGGAACTTATGTACAAACCGAAGTATTACACAATGTGGTCAAGAATTTCTTAAATCAGTTTGGTCTTGGTAATGTTCAGTTTCAAGTGAAACATAGGTGGAGGTTTTAAGTTTCAGATTTTAGCACTTCGGTTTGTATAACCAATCACAAGTCTACCATATGAAAAGTGTACTTGTCTGGTTTTTTCGTATAAACTTTGGGACAAGGATATCATAAAGAAAGGAGAATTGAGATAAGGGAATGAGAGGAGCAAGATGGCTATAAGAGAGGATACAGACTACAACATAGCTCTGAAGAAGAGCGGAATCATAATCGAAGAAATTAGTTTTTGATCGTTTTCAAAATGATTACGATTCAATTATGATATGTTTCTTCGATGTATTAAATGTCTAAGAAACATAATCAAAATAACTACATAGCTCCAAAGAAGACCGGAATCATAAAAAATATTACACACTAACCAACAACATAAAATACTTCTGTTCATAAATAGTTAGACAATGTTTTGAAGTTTTTAGTTAGATTAAAGAAAGAACTTCAAAACATTATCCTTTTAAAATCAAAATTAAATTTTAAAACATCTAGTTGAATCAAAATATTATGTTGTGAAATCTATTTATGTTGTGAAATCAAAATATTACCTTCGTTTACCCATCAACAAACGAGATCTCTTTCACCTTGTCATCTCGGTCAAACCACCTTCTTTTAAAAATTAAGTGATTGAGATGACAAAGTGAAGGGTGTCTAATTTGTTGACGGGTAAGCAGGGCAATTTTTCGGAAGTAAGTAGAGGTAGCGGAGATGTGATGTAGAAGAAAGCAATGCTTTCGATGTTCTAATTTTTTTAATACTAAACGACATAACAAATTATTTGTAATGAAATATTAAACTAAACTCTAATTAAAAAGTTATTTAATGTATCTCTCTAAAATCCTCGCTTTTTTCTATCGCCTTCTCTCATCATCTTTCATCTCTTTCTGTTTTTGTTTTTCTCTTCCTCTTTTATATATTTCAATCACTTCTAACAAATTATAATCTCTCATCAATCAATCGCCTTTTTTATATATATATATATATATATATATATATATTTATTTGTTACTTGTACGTTTGATTCTTCATTATTGTGTCTTCTTTTAATAGTTGTTTGTATGTATATAACTGGATACTATTTAAAATGTAAGAAATAGGTTGATCTTGCACGAAGGTATAAGAGACAACAACCTAATAGCAAAGATAATTGGATATGTAGTTTATGTGACTTACAAACGGTGGAGTTCAATGCTTAAAACAACATTTTGTTGGAGGTTTTACTGCTATAAAAAAATGTGACATATATCTTGAACATGTGAAGGAAGAAACTCGAGCTTTTATGATTAAAAAAGCGGAAGAAAAGGTTGCTAAAAATATGGTGCAACTCCAACCCTATGAAGTAGATGAATATGGTGTTGAAGAAAAGTGTGAACAAAATAACAAGCAAAATCAACATAAAAGATTTAGGAATAAAGGTCAATTGGATAAGTATGTTATTCTCACACCGGAAGATGTCCTTCATGCAAGGAAGAACAAAAAATTTATTGCTCAAGCTTATTATAAAGAACAAAGGCAAAAAGCATGTTCAATTTTGGCCAAGTGGTTTCATGATGCATATATTTCTTTTAACGCATTTACCTATGATAGTTTTGGGGAGACACTTGAGTTGGTTGGTCAATTTGGTAGCGGATTTAAGCCACCTAGTATGCATGAACTTAGGAATCTTCTTCTACATAAAGATGTCAGTGAGGTTCAAAATCAGATGATGGAACACAAAAAAAGAGTAGTCATCTAAAGGTTGTTCCATTATGTTTGATGATTGGCGTGATTCTGTTGCCCATAAGGACAATGTTAACTCTCCAAAGAGTTCTTTTTCATCAAATCAGTGGATGTAAGCAATAAAATATGCAAATTTGTTATTCATTATGATCGATAATATGGTTGAGGAAGTTGGGGAATCAAACGTTGTCCAAGCGATAACGAATAATGCTTCAAACTATATAAAAGTTGGTAAGTTTTACATTTTATAATTTATGATTTTTACAATTTACACTGTTATTTAATCTTCTTCATATTGTTTTTTTTTTTCCCATTCTTTGAAAAATATAAGGAACCAAACTGTAGCAAATACAATAATTACGAGGTACTAAATTATTTTAAGAAGATGGAAAAACCACCTTTACAAGTGAATAAGAGCTTCTGATTGGATGCGAGAATGAAGCCAAGATGGACCTCCCAAAGCTAGGTAAGACTGGAGTAGACCATATTTATTTATACTTTTGGCAATGTCTCTTGCGATGGAGTTGGCGGATGGGGATGACGTACGGAAAAAGACTGAGGCGAAGGATTCACTGACGCGAGAAATCCTTTGAAGAAGATTCATGTACTTTGGCCAAAGTGAGGGAAATTGTTGATGGCCAAAAGATCTCAACTTTATTGGACTCCATGTGTGCAACCCACTGCATTGATCTTATGCTTGAGGATATTGGAAAACTTCCATTGGTTAATGCTGTAATAAAGAAGTGCATGTTCATGAGTGGATATATCTATGGTTATACCCCAGTTGTGAACATGATGAGGAGGTTTACGAATCAAAGAAATATGCATAGACCAGTAGTTACTCGTTTTGCTACGTCTTTCGTTACACTTCCACAATATTACAACTATAAAAGAAAATTTTGAGAAGCACAATGACTTCTTCAGAATGGGTTGATTCTAAGTGGGAAAAACGTAGGTGCAAAGCAAGTGAGAACTTATATTATGCAAGACAGCTTATAGATGAATATGCTTTTTGCACTTAAAGTGTCAGGGCCTCTTGTTAAAGTGCTTAGGTTCTTCAGAATGGGTTGATTCCAAGTGGGCAAAAAAAGCAAGTGGAAAGCAAGTGAGAACTTATATTATGCAAGACAGCTTCTGCATGAATATGTTTTTTGCACTTAAAGTGTCAGGGCCTCTTGTTAAAGTGCTTAGGTTGGTTGATGGAGAGGAAAAGCCACCTATGTGTTATATATATGAAGTCATGGATAAGGCTAAAGAGGCAATTGAAAAATCTTTTCATAGCAAAAAAAAAGAAAAATGCAAAGTGGTACTCGAGATCATTGATAAGTGGTGGGACTGTCAGCTCCATAAACCTTTGCATGCTGCTGGATTTTTTTTTGAACCCGGAGATACACTATGATCAACCTAAGGAAGTAAGTTGTGCAGAAGTTGTGAAAGGTTTGTATGATTGCATTGAAAGACTAACTCCACATATTGAGACTCAAGACAAGATACTCTCAAAGTTAGTCAGTTTTTATGATGGTCTTTTTGGTGGTTTGTTCGCAATCAGACAAAGAAAGCAAAAATCACCAGGTAATAATTTTAAAATTTTTATATCTTTCGAATTTGCTATTTTACTATAAAAATTCAAATGGTAAGTTACCAAATTTTTATGTTTACAACGGAATGGTGTTCTTGTTTCGGAGTTTCGACTACAATCCTCACAAAATTTGCCATGAAAATTCTTAGTCTCACTTTTAGTGCTACATGTTGTGAAAGAAACTGGAGAGATTTTGAGCTTGTAAGTATTTTTATTTACAATTTACATTAATCATTTATATTCTAAAGAATGCATGTTTTTTATGGCCATGTTGTCACTTTTAATCTTTACTTCTAGCATCTTCATACCAAGAAAAGGAATAGATTGACTCAAAAGCGGTTAAACGATATGGTATTTGTTAAATACAATTGTGCTTTGCATCGTCGATACAAGAGAAGAGATACAATTGATCTCATTCTTCTACAAGATATTGATGATAGCAACGAATCGTTGGTTGGGAAGATGGATGGTGACTCTTATGATGATGATTGTGGTGATCTTGTATTTGAAGATGATGATCTAACATGGAATATGGTAAGAAAAGCTAGTGGAGCTAATGAACCTAGCTACTCTACTAGAGCAGCTTCAAGTAGACTTGAAAAAAGGAAAGTGTATTTGTAACACTACAAGCTCTGCTCCAAAAGCATCATATAGATAATCTCCTATGACTCCTATGACATTGATTGATGAAGATGATGAACTCGATGTTGATTTTTGAGAAAATGAAGATAATCAAGGTTTTGTGGATGCTGTTGAAGAGGAGAACGACTATGATACAATGGATTTCTAATAATCTAGAAATTAAACAATTATATTATTATGTTATGTGACTTTTAGACTCCACTTTTTTATTGGTTTGTTTAATCGGTATTATCTCTGCTTCTTTATCTTCTTTGGTTGATTAGACGTTTCTTTTATGACATAGCTTTATGACATTTTTAACTCTAATTTTGTATTTGGTTAAGCGATCGCCTCAACTCAAAGGCGAACCTAGGCGAAACTAGGCGATCGCTTAGGCGAGAGGCGACGGTGGAGAAGTTGATCGCCTAAATTCGTCTATCGTCGGTTAAAACCCAGATATAAATTATAATTGATGATTAATTTCAAAGTGAGAATAAAATTTAATTGGAATAGTAAAACAAAGAGTTATGGGTTGGAGAAAAATCCAACTCTATTTTAGAGTTACTCAATAATAGAGTAAAAAATAGAGTAATGGGTTGAAGATGCTTTTAGAATAAAAATTTTCAAAAAGCGCAAATATTTAACTCAATCATGATATTTTGAAAAATTAAAATAACCAAAAATTTTTTATTAAAAAAAATGAACTCTAAAATATGTAAGATTTTTAATCATTTTTATGCAAGAATAATAAATTCAATTCAAATAGACTAGGTGACAAAAATAACAATAATGTTGAATCAAGGGTTGAGCTAATGAAAAATTGTGAGTTCTCTTAACTATAAAATATTATTCATGACTTTAATAGTTGGATTACATGTGTATTTATTCAGCTATTTACCCTAATGAGTAGTGGTGGTCCCAGAAAAATATATTCCTAGATCAAAAGCATAGGTAAAATTTATATAAAAAATTATCATAAACATAAAGATAAAATATCCAACAAAATCACACTACGATTTTTCATCTCCTAAAATTTTTCCACTACAATCTCATTTTTAACGTCTTTGAATAGATCTTTTTCGATAAAACAAACTAGACAATCTTTTATTAATTGATCTCCAATCCGGTTACGCTGATGTGTCTTCACAATCTTCATGGTTGAAAAGCATCTCTCAAGAGTTGCAGTAGCGAGAGGCAAAATCAAAACCAATTTCAAAAGCCTATAACCCAAAAGATGTGATAAATGCTTTTGATTTTTAACCATCAGATGAGCAAGTTCTTCAAGATCCTTTAACTGAGAAAATCTTTTATCATATTGAACATTGTCAATGTAAATATCTAAATGATGTTCAAGATATATAGATTCCCCATGACTAACATCATCTGGATAGAACTTAGATGGAAAGTTGGCTTTTTCCTACCTCACATATATGAATATATGGAGATCATACATGATATTCGAGAATGTGCTAACTAATACATAAATTCACTTAAATTTCAAATAAAATGCACCAAATGTTTGAAATAAATCAATACCTACATTTATCCTCACGGTGTTAAGTTTTTCGTTAACGGAAGATGATGTGGATGACACGTTGATAACATGTCATATTAAACATCGGTTTTTTCATACCTCAATTATAATATTATATAAAAATCATACTTAATGTTTAAAGTTGTGCTAATTCATACCCAAATTCACTACAATTGTAAATAAGAGGCATATATTAACGTAAATTATCTAATACATGCATTTTTATTGACACTGTTAATTTATGTGTTTAGATCAAATATTATTGCATATAATAACCCAAAATCATGAAATATGTAATAATGCTAACTCAAATCATGATTATAAATTTAGACGAAAAATCTAACATATGATTATACGTGTAAGTAACAAATATAATTATCAATTCATGAATTTTCTAGAAAACCCCCAAAATGCTTAAATTATAATGTGATTCATTTTTGTTATGAAAACATATAAGGTTTACTTCCTTTTTTCTTCAAGCTAAATGACGTTGGATCATTAATGAAACTTACTCAACATATGACTTGTACATATATGTATCATTCTTTGTTTACCAGGATAACATGTTGATATTGAAACATTATTAATCCAGTTTGATTATGTACATCAACTGAAGACTGAGAGATCCGCCTGCACGAAACTTACAAAGAAAAAATTGAAAAGCCTGAATGAAAAATAAACTCTCTTATAAACTTACTAAAAATCTCATATTTATAAGCCAATGATCGGCCAAATTGAATACAAAAATATGAAAAAATTATGGAAATCAAAGCCAATAACGTAAATTTGGGAAGGTCAAGAACCTAGACTACTCGGTACATGACCCACGAAGAAAAGGAAAAAGACCAAGTTTTCCTATATTTATCACATGGTCGGTCATGCTAGATAAGGAAAGAATCTAGGATGAATAAGAGAAAATTAAGAACATGTACCAATCGATATGTGACCACAGAAAAATCATCAATTATGTTTTAAGGTTTTTCTAGGAATATCGTAGTTATATTTGTTACATTGAGAATTATGTTAGACACTTCTTATAAGATTATAACTATGATATGAGTTAGCATGATCACATATTTTATAATATAATATTATTAGATGTAAGGATATGTAATTTAGACGCATGAATTAAAATTGGGAAGACAAATGCATGTATTAGACGATTTATGTCTTTTAATTGTACTTTGAATGAATTATTATATTAGTTAACACAATATTAAACACCGGGTATGATTTTCATATATTACCTATAATTGAGGTATGAAATAACCATGTCTCATATGACTTGTCATCCACGTGTCGTCCATGTCATCGTATGTTGACGAAACCTTGACGCCGTGAGGACAAATGTAGGTATTCTACGATTTTATATGATTGGTGCCTTTTATTTAAAATTTAAGTGGATATGTGTATGAATTATGATAATATCAAACATTGGGTATGATCTCTATATATTCTCATATGTGAGGTATGAAAAAGTCTATTTTTCGAACTTAGATAACCTTATCAATTTTTCACGATCATACTCACTAAATGAATCAACAAAATATAAAGCATCAGCACAAATAAGCAATTTAATTTTCACCTCATTAAAGCGATCGTTAAACCCTCGAAGTTTCAAATCTAGAACAACATATAAGCAATAGACCTTTTAATGATGCATATTCTTCACTCCTGATTTTTTCGTTCTTGGTTTTCTCGAATCAACATAATAATCTTCTATGTCAAGCATCTCAATATCATGTTTCTCACATAAAGTAGAAACTTTCATCACTAAAGAATTTCGTTATCATCTCTGAATTGTTGTAGTTGTTGCTTAGTTGACTCCACCAAAGATATATCATTCAAAATATGTTCATCTTTTTTTGTAGAGCCATAAACAAGTTGCTTGTGAGTCCTAAAATATGTATCATCAACTGCAAATAGAATACAAAATCAAACCGCTTAAAGTATATGAGAAGACCATGTGCTTGACATCTTTTCAAGTCATTTACCGCATCATTATGAACATACAGACGCACCTCAACAATAGCAGAAAACGAATCAATCAAACACAATAAATTTTTGTAGCGAAAACCCCAACGAGTATTTCCTGGCCTTTAAAAAGAAATATCTTGATTTAATCATGTTCCAATATTGATTTCTCCATCATTTATTCTTTGCTCAACTATTTTTATGTATTTTATGCGAGCATATCTTTCCTTTTGTATGAAACTTCCACCACATTCAACAATACGGAAATTATGTCTAAAGAGTATCCAACATCAAAATGTTTCTTCACAACTGCCACAACAACCAACTGAAACTGATGTGCAAAACAATAATAAGTTGATGAGTTTTTCCTTAGAACCAATGCCCTTAGCCTGTTAAATTCGTTCATATTACTAACTCCATCATAACCATTTACTCTCAACTTTTTATGCTTAATCCATTCTTAGCAAACAAATAATCAATAGATTATTTCAAGGTTGTTGAAGATGTCTCACTCACATGTGTAATACCCATGATTTCTTTGGTTTATTCCGTTTTATCAACAAAACGAAACACTACCGCCATTTGTTCTTTAGTAGAAACATCAGCAGAGTCATCCACCAACAACCCAAAAACATCATGATCAATTTTGTGGACAATACATTTGACTGCTTCTTCTGCAAAACAATGCACAATTTCTTTTTGGATCTTCGAGGATACCATCTGATTATTTGTAGGAGCATTTTCTAAAATTATTTTACTAACATTCTCATTTTGTTTAACAGTATATTTCAGTAGTTCTACAAAATTTCTTCTATTAGCAGATGTCTTTGTCTCATCATAACTACGAAAAGGTAACCATTGCTGAAATAAGTATATGGAAGCATCAATTGAGGCATTTAGCCGAACTCGATACTCAATTTTAAATGTTATCATTTTCTTTATGCAACGCATACCGAATAGGCTGACTTGTTTCATCAAAATTTCATATTTCATAACTGAATTGTTATTAAAGCTTTCAACACCTCTCATACGCTCTATAAACACTTTCAAGTACTTATTCCTGCCACCAAACCCCTCAGTGATAAAAGAATCACTTTTTACCCTTTTACCAGAACTATCTCTCAACGAGAAACAACATAGATAAAAAGCTTTTTCTTTCTTCACACTGTATTCTAAACAACTAGGATACTTACTAACCAAGTCGGATTAAATTGTCTCAACGTGTTTCCCTATCAATTTTCTTTCAAAACTATGACTGCGAGACTGACAAGGACCTCTAGCCAAATATTTGCGAATTACCTCATCTCTTTGGTTCACATGATAGTCAATTATTTTTTCTGATATGTCAGATTTTATGAAATATCATATAAATCATTTTGAGATGAAGATGATTCTTTTCTTTTTAAAAGAAATTTTCCATTGTTTTTTTTGAAAAAATATATAATATCTTAACATAAAAATTTTCAATACATTACTAACAAAATAATTTTTTCCCTATCCTAACCACATCTAAGGTCACTTATTCGCTTTTATAATTAAAAGCTTATGTACTTTGTCTAAAAAAGAACATCTACACTTCCATTATCATAATATATAAAACATGATGATTTATCATGATTACTTTAAGAAGCTAATTTTTGGGTGTAATCTTAAATATATTAAAAAAGAAATATTTTAGTCCTATGTGGCGATTCCACAATTTTTTGATATTTTTAGTTTATTTTTAAGTTTATTTTTATGCATTTATTATAATTTTTTTTCCTTTTTATATCGATACTTGATACATACCGCGATATGCGCAGGGTTATATCTATCTTTTTAATTTGTATAATTTCTATTAAAAAATTTATGTTATAAAAGTTTGGTTTATTTAATAATTTTTTAAAGGTTCTCTTTTGTGTTTATTTTTGTATTTAATATATAATGTAATATGTATATTGAGTAAGATAAAACAAGTATATATACAATGTAGTTAGACTATTTAAAATGTATGTTTTGTTTTCTCGAGTGATGTAATATATGCATTTCGTTATTGTTATATGTATATAGTACAAGCCCCTACTTTTTATATGACCAACTTGATTGTTTCACTAAATTTCATATGACATATATTAAAATGTATTTATTTTTGATATGTAAAAAATAATCCTAAAAGCGATATTTTTTTTGAAACACCTAAAAACAATAATCTTTGCAAGCAATACTAAAATAAATAAATAATGAAACATATTTATTAAGTTAAAAATACATAAGAAAATTTAAACTGAATAAAAAAATAAAACATATATTTTAAATTGCTTAAGTCATAGTTTTAAAAACATATATATAAGTTTTGATAACTTATTTATAATATCTTTCAAATAATAACTAATACTAATTATATTTATGGGGAGCATATATATTTACTTTTTCTTTTACGTTTGTTAACTTTCATAAATTCAGAATATTCATTTTATACATAATTAAATGTTCATTTAATGATTTGAATTTTGTCAAAGTTCATGTAGTATAAAAACATAGTGATCCCTTATTTATATTTTGTTTCATTCATAAATAAGATTTTAAAATTGAGTATTCATTTCTTGACATTATTTAATTTTCATTTAAAGATTCAAACTTTATCAAAGTTCATATAATACAAAAACAAAATTGATCGATCAATATTTATTTTTTGTATTTGATATTCACCTAAAGTTACGGAAATAATAATTTTCTATAAATTTCCTAAGGGAAAATCGCATAAAAAACCTCGAGAATACAGCTTTCTAGCAGTTTTAACCTCGGCGTTGAACCACTAGCACTTCAAACCTCTGAATCAGTGAAACTATCAACATAAACCCTGAAATGACCAACCGCCTCGCACGCCGACTTTTTCATTAACGGAGAAGCTAACTCCGTTTAAGTTAGTTAACCTTATTTAATGCAACTAATCGATTACTAATGCACGTGGGTTATAAACAAGTATTTAAAAAATAAAAAATTATAATTAAAATTAATAAAATAGGGTTACGAGATATTAATTTTCTGGAAACCCTTTCATTTTCTCGTAAACAGAATTCGAAAAGACAAAGGAAGC
>OVBE01007529.1:0-18371 GCA_900406425.1 Iberis pinnata
AGCTACCAAACTCAATAAAATTCGTATAGAAGTTCATCTAACAACAAGGCTGAAAATTTCTTCAAAATCAACCTTTGTCCTTTGTGAGTATACTTTTTCTACTAACCTCACCTTGAAATTTACAACTTCTTTTTCAGACTTTCCTATTTTTCTCTTGAAAATCCACTTGCAACCAATCGCCTTCTTGCCTTTTGGTAATGGCACAAGATCCCATGTCTGATTCTTCTATAGACTAACATTTTCTTCAGTCATAGCACTGATCCATTTTTCCTTCTACGAACTAGTTGTAGCTTCGTTGTAAGTTGAAGAATCATCTGTGCCAACTACTAAAGCATAGTTAACCATGTCTTCAAACCCGAATTTTACCGGAGGCTTGATTACACGTCTTTGTCTTTCTGAAACCATTTTCTAATATGTATTTATGATTTCTTTTCTTTGCTCATCACTGCTTGCTGTTGTTTCTTCCTGAGGCTTCTCTGGAATGTTTTTGTCAGTCTCAATGGTCACTTTCTACTGTTCCGATCTTGCTTGTTGCACCATCAATTGCTCATCAAAGACTACATCTCGACTGATAACCCTTTTCCTTGCCTCAAGATCCCATAACTTGAAGTCTTTTGCACCTTTCTCAAAGCCTAGAAAGATGCACTTCTTGGACTTTGAATCCAGCTTAGATCTTTCATCACTAGGAATAAGCATATAAGCTCGACATCCAAATATCTTCAAGTTTGAAAGATCAATATCTTTCCCAGTCCAAACCTCTTATGCGACTTTTCCTTCAAGAGATTTTCTGGGTGATCTATTGATGAAATAGACCGTTGTATTTGCTGCTCTGCCCAGAACTGTTTTGGCAACCCTGCATTCAACCTCTAATACTTCAAATTCTCAACAATAGATCGATTCATCCTCTAACTGACTCCGTTTTGTTGAGGCGTTTTTCTCACTACGAGTGTCTTTGAATGCCTCGTTCCTCACAAAACTTTAGGAATTTTCCATAAGTATACTCTGTGCCATTATCTGACCTCAAGTACTTTACCGTTCTCCCTGTCTGGTTCTCAACTTCAGCAATCCAAATCTTGAAATTCGCAAACACCTCAGATTTTTGCTTTAAGAAGTACACCCAAACCTTCTTGGAGAAGTCATCAATGAATAACATGAAGTACCTTGAACCTCCTAATGACTGCTCTCGTGTTGGTCCCCACACATCAGAATGAACATAGTCTAAACTACCCTTTGTTGTATGTTTTCCCGTTTGAAAAGAAGCTTTAGATTGCTTTCTCATCACACAGAACTTGCAGAAATTCATCTTACATCTCTCCAACCCATCTAGAAGACCCATTTATGGAGTTCGTTCAAACCGTGTTCTCCAATATGACACAAACGCATGTGCTATAAAGCAACACTATCTGCTTCAGATTTTGCAGCTGCATCTTCACCTACAACTACACTTCTGACCATTCGATATACACTTCCACCTGTCATCGGTCCTTTCATCACGACTAAGTGTCCTTTGCATACAGATAGAACATCATCTCCTTCTTCTCCAACGAATTTTTATCCGTTTCTTTGAAGTGTACCCAAGGAGATAAAATTCTTCTTCACCTTTGGAACATGCTTAACGTTAGTCAATGTTTTGACTATGCCATCATGCATCCGAAATTTGATATGTCCAACGCTGATCATAGTACACGGTTTGTCATCTGCCAACAGAATATTTCCTATGTTTCCACTCTTATATGTGTCAACCAGATCTCTGTTATGAGATATATAGAATGATGCACATGAGTCCATGATCCAAGAATCCGTGTGATTTCTTAATGTGACTGCTAACATGTCGTAATCGGTTGATCCTTATGAATTTGTTTCTTTTTGAACCACGTTGCTGAGTTTCCATATTTCTTCTTGTTAGGATATTCCTTTTTGAAGTGGCCCTTCTGCCCACATCCAAAATAGACTACTTTGTCCTTGTTCTTCTGCTATGATTTTCCTTTGTTTCCATCTGTTTGTTTCTGCTTCCCCTTATCATGATTGTATTTTACAAACAATCCATCTCCTTGAGACTATTCTGGTGAACATATATGTTGTCGTCTCTCATAGTGACTGATTAACGTCGCAACAACTGTATCCAGCTTTATAGTTTGTTTGTCACCTGTAAGAGTTGTGACCAGCGTCTCATACTGGGGAGGCAAAGAACAAAACAGGATCAAGGCTTGGTCCTCGTCCTCAATCTTCATTTCTACACGTGCAAGATCACTGATGATGGCATTGAAGTTGTTTACATGCGCCACCAGATCCGCATCTGAATGCATCTTTAGTCGTACAACCTTTTCTTGAGATATGGCTTGTGGACAACGATCGGGACATATACATCTTCTCCAACTTCTCCCACATCTCCTTACAAGTTGTGAGATCCATAACTTGATGCGTTATGTCGTCTTATAGACATAAGAGAATTTTTGAAACAGCCTCGTCCTGCATCTCTTCCCATTCATCTTATGTGATCTTCTCCAGTCTTGAATCCAATAAAATTTTCTTCATCCCCTGCTGTGTAAGTAGATCCTTCACTTGCCTCTGCCAAAGAACAAAGTTTTCCTTCCCATTGAATCTTGCAATATCGAACTTAAGAGAACAATTCTTAGACATCGATTTTCAAAACTATGCTCTGATACCAATTGTTGTAAATCGCCTGCGATTTTAGGTTAGAAGAAAGAGAGAAAGCGATTGAGGAAAATCCTTACGCTCTAGGTATCTTTATTGATCAAAGTGTTAAATTTTACAATAACTGAAAGCCCCTTATATAATACTCTAAAACCCGATCTCCTTAGCCAATTCTATTGGGTCCTTTGATACTATTTTATGTCATATAATTAACAAAAGGTCGTAAAAATGGATATATATATATATATAGATATTTAAAGTACATGATCCATTTATTTAAAAAAAAAAACAAATAACATTATAATCTATATTGAAGTTTAGGCTAACTCGATCGGTTTGTTCTGATAAGAAATGCCAAAATTAATATAAACAAAAAGTAAATAAACAGGATAATCACTCTGCATCCATTTCTTATCATTGCGTTTGACCTAATTCTTTGTTTGATCGATCATGTACACTGTAGTCCCCCTATATCGACTCATCGGAATGGACTTCACTCGTGATGGGGTTCGAACTCCCTGTGATGGTTATATTCACAACCGGATAGTGAGTTTAATGTACTATCATGTTTCTTTTGTTAAAACTGTAAATATCATTAAAATGAAAGGTTTTGTAATTTACAAAAGATTAAGCAGAAGGATTAATAAAAGCCCAAAAAAAATAAAAAGTAGATACAATCCTCAGAGTTTTCAGTTGATAGTTAAAATATTAAGGTGGTGAACAAATCTCCATTAGTCCCCTAAATGCCTTCCTGTTTTGCCTTGCCATAATAATATTTGTGATGTCGTAATCCAATAGTAGACATAGCTGGTGAGATGTTGCCGTGATGTGTTGATGTAAGCGAATGTTCCTCTCGTGCCACAGTATATAAGACGTTGCCTGTGCACCTATGCGTCGTAACAACTTTGGTGCTCTGGTTGAGGAAGAGCTTAGCCAAATGTTTATTGCCTCCAATGTGTGAAACCCATGAAAAGCTGCATGCAAGCGCCCCAATAAGAATCGCCACAATAAGATAGAAACAGGTTATCGCAAGAGTGAATGATCCCTTGTTTCTTGTGCACAATTACAAAGACAATATAAGGTGGTTGTATTTAGTCCCCAAGATGCAATTGTAGTCTTTGTTGGTAGCCTATCCCAATTTGCAACCCAAATTAAAAAGGCATGTCTAGGAATAGCTCCCTTAAACCACACTATCTTTGACCATGCATTAGAAGTTCCTGCAGTTCTCAGATTTTCCCATATTTTTGAGGCATTAAATCGAGTCATAATATTCCCATCAACAGTCGAAATGTACTGATATTTTGCGTTTTGAGGCAATGGTAACGATATCTTTGAGAGGTGAATGTGTATTTTTTTCAGCTCCATTACTCCTTGACGTCCTTATTCTCCATCCATTTGGCCCTAATGCATCATTTACTGTGGCGTGAAGAGGGATCCCAAGATGATGACGTGATGAAAACTGTATTAATGGCCCTACTGGGAGCCACTTATCGAACCAGAAGCTTGCATTCTTCCAAGACCCTAATTTACTTGAGATAAATCTTAGACCAAGAGGTCAGAGTAACATAACAGTTTTCCAGGTGGCCAAAGTTTGCTTCGTTTAATCTTGGCCCCAAAAGTTAACTTTTCTTAATCTATTCTTTCTTGTCCACGTGACCCACATGCTTCCATAATCTGATAGCGGGAGCCAAATCATTCGTAGTCCAGTATTTTATTCCATAAGTTCATCTCTCTAAGCCCAAGCCCCCCCCCCCCCCCCCCCCCCCTCTCNGACAAATGGTATTCCAAGACACTTTACAGTAAGGCTTACCTTCTGTTTTTTCTGACCAAAGGAATTTAGCACACATAGATTTCATCAATTTGATATAGCCCTTAGGCAATATAAAAGTTGACATCTAAAAATTCAATAAACTGTAAACCACATATTTTAAAAGCTGCAGCCTTCCGGAGAAGCTTAAAGTCCTGTTTGTCCACGAATTTAGCATAGCATTGATCTTATCCAGTAGTGGGCTGAATTTTGAAATAGTTAGCTTTCGGTGCATGAGAGGGAGACCCATGTATCGGATAGGAAGAAATCCTAACGTGAATCCAGCTCTCAAATAGAGGTGAAGATTAAGGTTGATTCTCGCCCTCAACACACAGCTCAGATTTGGTGTTGTTCACAGAGAGTCCCGACCATGAAGCGAATGTTTTGTTTGCTTGATTGCCTCAATAAAGTCCTTATGGCATCAAAGAAAAGCATTATATCATCAGCAAAAATCAAATGCAAAACTTTGGATGATAGTGCGTTTTGTTGAAATCCAATATGCCCCACCATATATCGACTTTGTATGAGGCCTAAGAAGACTTCCATGGCTATGAAAAAGAGGAACGGCGAGACCGCATCCCTTTTCCGTAAACCTTTAGTGCATGTTTAACTCCCCATTGATTGAGATGGAGAAGCTGGTTGTGGTTATGCACAGCTTGATAAGCTTAATAAATCTGTCCGGGAACCGCATTGCTTTGAGAGTCTCTAGTAGAAAGTCCCACTTTATTGAGTCAAAGGCTTTTTTGAGATTAATCTTCAACATTGCACTTTTATAAGTTCCCTTCCTATTGTATCTTGCAATAAGATCAGTTGCAAGCAAAATATTTTCCATTAGTAGTCTCCTGGGCACAAAATTAGATTGAGAATTAGAGATAAGTTTAGTAAGGACTAGTTTAAGCTTGTTATCTAGGATACGGGAGATGTATCAGCATTTTCTTTCTTAGGGATTATACAGATGGTTGTTGAGTTCCACTAAGAGAGAAGATGGCCTGTTTGGAAGAATTCCAGCACCGCTTTAGTAAGATCATCACCAACAATGGACCAATTATGCTTGAAAAATTCGGATGTGAAGTCGTCGGGTCCCAGAGATTTATTCAGTGGCATTAAGAACACAACTTCTTTGATATATGCGGCAGAGATATGAGTGTTGAGGATAAAGATTGCCGACTGAGTGCATTTCTTAGTTATCACCAAATCAAGATCAATTGTTGTTATAGTAGAAGGAGGGTCATATTTACCAAGGAGAGATTCGAAGAACCCCACAATATGATCTTTTAGAGCCTAAGGTTCATGAATCAGATTGCCAAGATCATCTTTTTAAAAAAGAATTAAATACTCTGTGGAAGAAGCGAGTGTTAGCGTCCCCTTCTGCTAACCATTGTACCTTGGACTTTTGTCTAAGCATTGCTTCTTCAATTTCCGCAAGTTGAAACCAAATTTTGTGAGCTTCCTTCTCTTACAATGCGAGAGATGGAGTTGGAGAAGCAAGAAGGCGTCGCTGAATAGATGAGAGAGACTTTGCGGCTTCCCTCGTTCTTTCCTTAATATCCGATATGGTTTTGAGACTAAAGCTCCTAATGGCGTCCTTAATCATCTTAAGCTTCCTTGATAAAACAAACATTTTTGTTCCATACAGATTCAAGGAGGGCCATAGGGAGGCAATTAATTATTTAAATTCCTCACTCTTGAGGAGACAATTAATGAACTTAAAGGATGATTTTCTCTTTTGGTTTGATTGGTCTAGGATGAGTCAAGCAGGAAAATGATCTGAGAAATTCATCTCACCAAATACCGCAATAAAATTGGGGAAGTAGAAGAGCCAATTGTCATTTACTAAGACCTGGTCAAGTTTTTGGCAGTCGGATCAACGTCTCTTTTGTTTGACCAGGTGAAAGTATTCCCTCTAAAATACAGGTCTCGCAATTCAGATGAGTTGAGACAACTTACAAATCTCTGTATACCACTGGTAGACACATGGTTGGGACGTGAAGATTGTTCTGAGGCTTTAGATATTTCATTAAAATTGCCTAGAACCACCCAAGGTGTCCCTGAAGAATTTATAAAAGTGGCCAGCCTTTTCCAAATCTTCCCGAAGGCTAACTCTTTCTTCCTCGTTATTTGAAGCATAAACCAATGAGATGAAAATTTCTTGACTACCTGGAAACATCACCTTACATAAAATCATTTGAAGAGATTTATGGAGAATTTGGACCTTGATTGATGGATCCCATAATATCCAAATTTTCCGAGCTCTAAGAATTGTTATTTGAAATCTGCATTCCGTTCGGGAAGAGTTCTATTTACTATAGATAGAGCCTTACCAGGCTGAATTTAAGTCTCAACGAGACCACCAAAAAGGGGCTTATACGCTCTCATCCACTTCCTATAAGTATTCCGCTTAGTTGGATTATTGAATCATGTTATATCCCAGCAAAAAATATCCTTGAACATATAAGAAAAAAGTTAGGCATGAGCCTATTTTCTAGGGCCTGCAGCCCTTGCTTTTAAAGTAGATTGCCTTAACATTCTCTTTGAAACAACCTTCACATCAGGGTTATCCTCATCACCTGAGAGAAATTCAGATGAATCATGTGAGGCAGATTCTACTGCTGAGTCTTGCAATTCAACCTTGCCCAAGTTTATACTGATGGAGCCTTTTTGAATGTTTGGTGTAGAACCTATGTCATCCTCAATTAAACCAGCAGTGTCGTGATATTTGGGAAGGCAAGAATCACTTGTTGTGATCTTATAAGATGGTAATTTACCTTGATCGTATATTGTGATCTTAGAAGGAGTTTCCCCAACCGATTCGGTAATAATAATCACTTTACCGATGTCCTTTATTTTCGGCGGAGGAACCGCATTTACAACCAATCCTTTCCCTTTTTTAGCAGCAGTTAGCCTACTTTTAACCACCCATTCCGTAACTGGTGGTTGATTTTTCACCAAAACTTTGACAGTCCCGTTTTAACTTAGGACAATTATCCGATAAATGCTTAATGGACTTACAAGACTCGAAGGTGATCAGGGCTGTTGGACAGCGAGAGATGGTGTGCCCCACTTTCTTACAATTGGCACATAAGGATGGGAGCCATGGGCTAGAGACGGTAACCCGAAAGGTTTCACCCGATTGGAAGAGAGCGTTCACTGCCTCCGGGAGCGGTTTACATGGATTTATAACCGTATACACTTTAGCAACCTCCAAATTAGTCATATTTGCTGTGTCGAGATGTAAAAACAGTGGATGGCCAACGAGACCTGCTATGTTCTCTAATACTTCCTCGCCAAAGAATTAAAGAGCTACGTTACGAAGTTCAAGCCATACCGGAACTGTTTCAGCTCTGGTTTCACTGGATTTATGTCTGGAGATCATTTTGCTACGAACATCATTTGACCGTCAACTTTCCATAAAGCTTGGCTCAATATCCGTTTCCTCGTGAAGGGACATGGGACTCTAAACAGAAAGGCTCTTCCTTCCATTTTGGAGACAGATATATTGCTGCTTTGTTTACTCCATATCTCGTTGATGATTGCGTGGACCATTTCTTTAGTAGGAGGCTCCTCATAAAATTGCCCAATTATAAATATTTCCCAAACTTTCTTGTTTTTCTTAATGAATAAATTTGGAATTGTGACGCACAATTCACCGGTTTAAAGGATAACCTACCCCTTTCTTTTCAAGCTTTTTTATGTCTCTTTACGATGTCACTCCATAGTTTAGATGGAGAGTCCAATTTCTTCTCTTCTACTAGAGAACGTTCTGAACCAGTGTCTTAATTCTTTGAAGCTCCTGACAGTGAGTCCACACCGTCAATTATCTTGTCGGAAAGGATTTTCAGAACTGACCCAGCAGCTTGCTCAGTGGGGTCGGTTGTGGGTTGTTGGAATTTCACAACTAGCTGATCAATGGAACCTGTCTCAGCTTGACTCGTGTTTTTCTGGTGAGGTTCTTCATTCGGCTTTAGATTCGAAGCATAAGCAACGATTTCCGGGGAAATCACAGCATTTGGATCTTCCTTAGAGGCAGAAGATTGTTCTAGAGTCTCATATCTACCTGCAGCGAATGATTAGAGACAAATTTGGCTTCAGAGAGAGAACCAGATGGCAGAGAGGTGGATGTCTTCAACGGCGAATTTGCAGACTTCGTCGGAGATCCAGTTGAAGAAGAGGACTTCCCGTGCTTGTTTTTACCCATCTTGGAGAGATTGACCGTCTGACGCCGTCGGCGACGCCAGAGAGAGGAGATCGGAGAAAAAGAAACTTACCTGAGCTGGCTGGATGAGAGACGCAACGGCTCTCTAGAGAGAGAGAGAGAGAAAGTATGTACTATCATGTTACCTATAGTGATTGAATTGAAAATTGGAATTCAAAGGGAGGTTCAATTCTTACAGAGTTGACTTTGAAGCACATCGATATATCGCCCAATATTGCGGTGTACGAGCACTCCCAACATTTGTTGTCTTAAAAGAAGGAGGAGAGGTGATGGAGAATGTTGTCGGAACTCAACCAGCTAGTGTGAGGGCACTCGTCGAACGATATTTTTAATGATGATTCCTCGTATGTGTTAAGCCCTTTGTAATAATAACTATATATGTTTTGAGTGTTTTTTTGTCTCTTTATCTAAATAAAATCAAAACATTGTTATTTTATTTCGGTCAATTTGCCTTCTCAAACTTAGGATAAATTGTATATAGTAATATCATAAATTTACAATTGACAATAAATAGATTTATTTATATATTAGTGTTGATATTTTATTTTTGATGTGAATTATAATATCTTTAATATCTTCTTTCAAGATAATAACTTCTTATTCACTAGTTTTGGATTGACTTAGGTAAAACCAATTTCAGTTCGGACTGTAAATTATATTGAGTTCTAAAACTCTAACGCAAAATCAGTCGACAATAAATAAATTAACATATATAATTTTAGTGTTTACATCTTTTTGAATATCTAATCTTACTATAATCTCAAAATGATATACAACCAAAACTTGAATAACATAAAAAATTGTTTTGAGGAAGATGGTATAAAATATCAATTCTAAAATTTATGAATATATAATTTGTGCATATTCCTACTATCAAACAATTAGTGATTTACAGTTTATGGATATATAACTTTTATGGATAATATACTATATTTCTCGAAAAAAAAAAAAAAGATATGAGGGCTATCAAATTTGTGTATTTGTATAGCATTTATGAATTATTTGGGCATTCGTATAAAATTATGAATATAGAAATGCACAAATTATTATTATTATTTTTGACAGCAACTATATATTGATAGGTTAAGATAATAGTTTAACAAAAGCAGGAGACTGACTCCTTCGAGCATTAACTGCTAGTCTATCTACTACAGAGATGACAGATCGATTAACATAACCAAAAGATGCCACATATTGTCTTGCTAACTTAAGGATATCATGAAGTACTATTGTAGAGTTCTGAAGCATAATTGATGATAAACTAAAGGAATTGTGGTGTTGTTGTAGAAGCAACATCAGCTTTTGGCAATCATTTAATAGTAGAATGTCCTTGTAACCTAGTGCAAATGTTCTGTGAAGTCTTTCCTTGACTGCAATGGCTTCTGCTTGAAACGGTGACTCCATTGGATCTTTGGAAGAAGCACCATAAGAAACAACATTTCTCTTATGTGTAAGTAGCCATCCTGTTCCAATCCTTTCTTGCGCATTCTTCCAAGAAGCATCTGTATATAAAACAAATCCACATGTTACATGCGCATTGTTGGGAATTTAGTGTTCTAAAGAACAAGAACATCCCTCCTTAAGTCATATGAATTAAAACAATATATTTCCATTCCTGATAATTAAAAATAGCTTTGTTAATTACTTCATGAATACTTCTCTGAACTCCTTTGAATACAAGTTCATTACGATGTTTCCAAATTCTCCATAATAAGTACACATAATACTTTGGAGAATGATGATAGTGGGAAGGGTTATGCTGGAGCAGAGACAAAATGATTGAGGCATGGTCTTCAGAAACAGAATATGTGGAATAGTGGACCAAAGGAGACATTGTCCAAATTTCTCTTGAAACCCGACAAGAGACAAAAGATGAGTAATAGTTTCATGTTGTTCCCCACACAAAGGACAAGTAGTATCCAAAGATATTTTCCTCTTATGAAGCTCTGATCCAACTACTAAGCCTTTATGAAGTATTCTCCAAATAAAATGTTTAAGCTTAGGTTGCACTTGTAATTTCCATATTGAAGAGGAAGCTTGTAATACCTCAGAAGAGAAAAGACTGCCAGCACATTGTTGAAGCATCACTCTATAACCTGACTTAACCGAATAGTCACATGAGGCAGTGTGGTTCCAAAGTGGCTGATCAGGAGTCCCTAATGTAGATGGTTTGATATGTTCTAATAGGACAGAATCTTCTTCATCCAATTTTGAAAGAACTTTAACTTGATCCCATTCAGTACTGTGAGGTCTCATTAAATAGCTAACTGTGCAGTCTAAGGGAAAATTGGTGCTTGCATAATTAGCAGGTGCATATTGCTCTTTTGGAAGCCAATTATCTTTCCAAATGCTGACTCTTTTGCTATTACCAATTACCCAATGAATGTTATCTTTTAGCAGTTGTAGACCTTTATGTATACTTCCCCAAGCATAACTAGGTCTGGACCTGATTTCTGCTTCTAATAATGATTGATTGGGGAAATATTTAGATTGAATTACCTGTCTCAAAATGGATTCAAGTTCAGTCAACATCCTCCAGCCTTGCTTTGCAACCATTGCGATATTGAAGGCCTGTAAATCTTTAAAACCAATTCCTCCTTCTGTTTTTCGTTGTGAAACTTTTCTCGAGGATACCCACTTTATCTTTGCTGCATCACCTGATTGATTCCACCAAAATTTGCGCATGAGACTGGATAACTTCCTTAATAATGTGCATGGCAAGATGAAGCAGGACATCATATAGGAAGGTATAGCCGTGATAACTGATTTTAAGAGTGTTTCTTTGCGAGCAGAAGATAAAAATATGGGGGACCAATTATTCATTTTAGTTGGAGCTCTCTGAAGAATACTTGAAAATACATATGATTTATTATGACCAACTAAGTCAGGCATTCCAAGGTACTTCCCAAATCCCCCAAATCTAGTGATCCTGGTAATTATCATCATCATGGTTTGGATTCCTAGAGGGCAATGCTTACTAAATAATATTAAAGATTTCTGAAAATTAGTGATCTGACTTGAGAGCCTGCCATATAGTTGTAGTTGTTCCTTCAAATTTCTGCCATCATCAGCATATGATCTTAAGAATAGCAAACAATCATCTGCAAACAACAGGTGAGAAATCTCAGGCTCATTCCTGCTTGCATGTAAACCCCTGAGTAAGTCCATTTTGACCATATCTTGTAAAAGAAAGGATAATCCTTCAGAAACAATAAGATATAAATCTGGTGAAATTGGTTCTCCATGCCTAATTCCATTAGATGGAGTAATATGACCATACGTAATACCATTGAGCAAAACAAATAAAGTTGGTGAGGTAATACAGACTTGGATCCAATTACACCAAGTTTCACAAAACCCAAGTTTACGCATCATAAACATTAAAAATGGCCACTGTACTTTATCAAATGCCTTTGTTATATCTAATTTGAGGGCCATTGATGGGTGCTTTCTTTTCCTAGTGAGTAAAGAATGAATCAATTCTTGCGCAATGAGAATATTATCTATAATTCTTCTGTCAGGGATAAATGCAGACTAGTTAATAGAGATGATTTGGTGGAGGTGTGGTTTAAGCCTATTTGATAAGATCTTTGATTTTAATTTATAAGCCACATTTGGAAGACTTATAGGTCTATAGTCCTTAGGTTGCATTGGATTATGAATCTTGGGAATGAGACATAAATAAGTGTGATTTATACCAGGGGGAGTGTTGCTTGTTCAAAGAACTGATTGATGTAGGCAATGGTGGATGATCTAATTGTTGACTAGTGATACTTAAAGAAACCAACAGTGAACCCGTCTGGCTCTGGTGCTTTATCATCACCCATTTGTTTAAGTGCCCCTACTATTTCAGCTTCCGTAACCTGCTTTGTAAGATGTGCATTCATTTCTTCCGTCAGTCTTGGCTGAAAATTAGCAAAGTAAATGTAATCTTGTGGACAAGAAATATCAGGAGAGTTAAACAATTGAGAAAAGTAGTCAACAAATACTTCCTGGATTTTCTTTGGATCTCTGTGAAAGTGACCAGTATTATCTTCAATATATGTGATGCGATTGCAACTTCTTCTTTGCTTCATTTGGGAATGAAAAAAACATGTGTTCTTGTCTCCTTGTTGTAACCACAAAGCTCTGTTTTTTAGTCTGTAGAAAGCTTCCTCTTGTTTGTAAGCCTGAGGTATTTTGGTCTTGATATTCTTAAATATGCTGAAATCTGGTTCAGGTGAAGACTGGACCTGATGTAATTTCTTCTCTAGTTGGACTATGAATTTTGAGGAATTCTGATTATGATCCTTTTTCCATCTTGCTATTCCTTGCCTACAATAACTCAAAGCCTCCGAGTATCTAGTAGGTGTAAGGTGGTGACAGTCTTCTTCCCACATTTGTTGAACTTGTTGAATAAGCTCAGGATTGCCTTTCCACCTATTATCATACCTGAAGATGTGCTTTCCTGTCCATTTTCTTCTGTTAAGGTCTAAGAGTAGAGGCCTATGATCTGAAGAATGCTAATCCAGCAATTTAACAAAAGCTCCAGGGAATAACTCCATCCAGTCAACACTACACATCACCCTATCTAACAAAATGTTGATATCTCTTGCCACTCCAGGTGAATTTTCCCCCATAGCATTTAATATCTTCCAATCCCAGCTTAGTTATCATTTTCCTAAAAGGTTGAAAAGATGCTTCACTTCTTCTGGGTCCTCCAGACTTCTCTTCATTGAATCTTATATCATTAAAATCCCCCATGAGTAATTGAGGAGCATTAGCAAGACTGGTATTTCCATAAGAAGAACTAAGAGACTGCCAAAGAGAATGACGCATAACTCTAGAAGGTGGCCCCTATAGATAAGTAAGCTTAAAAGTGATGCCATCCACTGACAGCCAAAAGTCATTCCAAAATGGAGAAGATACTGCATGAGGTTCTATAGAGATATTGGCAGACCAAAAAACAGCTAACCCACCACGTTTGCCTTCTGGAGAAACAATATAGTTACCGTTATAACCTAGCTGAGAACATATAGATAGTACAAAAGAGTCCTCTTTCATAGTTTCATTAAGGAACATCAAGTTAGGATTATATAGTGACTTGATTCCAAAAAGATTTTGAATTGTCAGGGTGTTCCCAATTCCCTGACAATTCTAATGCATTTTCTTCATTGGGTGAGGGTGGTTTCAGGGTATCCACCCTCCCCTTAATCACAAGAGTTGACCATAGCATAGTCTAGTTGAAGATACTTCATCCTCAAGAACATGAGTATCTGCCTTTCTTTTGCGACTGGTTTTAGCTTTAAACTTACCACTTATTTGCATATTAGCAATCATAGGTATGATGGGAGAATCTAGAAGTACAACTGAGATATCATGGACAAGTTGAGGTTGATCTTATGGTATGTATGGTGGTGCTGCTGAATCCTGATCAAAGTCACAGATGCCTTCATCATGTCGCATACTACCACACACAAAACAAAACTTTCTCAATATATCAAATTGAAATCGTATCAATGTGGGNTGCCCTCTTTGAAAATGGATATACAGGGCAAAGATAAACTTAGAGTTGACATCCATTTTGATCTTAGCCCAAGCTTCAGCAGGCCTATCATTGATGGGTTCTTGAAGCCTGACTTCATCAACGGTACCCAAATTCTGTCCAATTTTCTTTAACATGTCTTCATTACGATAATCGTCTAGGATATTGAGAAATTTTACCCAGAAGGAGATAGTTTGAAGGTAGTTAGGAAAGTATCGACGAGTCCACCTATCAACAACCAGTAACCAATCTTTAAACGTCCACGGGCCATCTTCAATAACATGTTGAATATGATGTTCTGGCTTGAAAAAGAATTGGACTGTCTTAGAGTCAATAACCCGACTAGTAACTCTCCCTTCCAGCTTCCAAGCTTGAGGTAAAGTTTGTTTGAGAATATGGACCTTCTGATGCGGCGGATTTATACATTTGACCATAAGACTGAGCCAATTTTGGTCATCACGACGACGCTGGCCGTCAATTGTTGGCTGGAAAGGTAGGCGTTCTGCCCCAAGATTGAGATTTTGCAAATTCTTCCACATATCATTAGCCATGCGGAAGAAATGGGGAAAGAACCAGAGTATAACTGAGAAGCTTATCTGATTAGTTAAGAAACTGGTGATAAGATGAACATGCAGAAGAATAAAAGGCAACTGACAGCAGAGGAGATGATCCAAAAAGAAAAAACCGCATAGAACGGAGATACAATCGCATGCAGCAAAGCGACAGACCCCAGGAACAAGGAGTTACAGCAGAAAATGAGATCAGAGAGTAAACGGAGATTGATCGGAACTTAACCAGAAATCGCCATGAGAGAGATAAAATATGGTTAGAAATGCAAAAATTATATAATCCATGTGGACTAGATAATTTATGCGTATCTGATGTTTTTTTTTACTAAAGTTCAATATATATATACTATTACTATTTCACTTTTCTATCGGTAATTTTTGCTAACATGAATTTATTAAATAAGTAACATTTACAATTACAACTCTCGTGATATAGATACTAAACTTTTTTTGTCAACTATTGAATTAATAAAGGGGAAACCCCAACATACAAAAGGGAATTACAAGTTCACCAAACCAGAAGCTAGTCCTAGAAAACAAACTTAATGAGAGAAAGATGAAATGTAAACCCAAAAACTAAAACCCCAAATAACAAGCCAAATAGAAACCCCAAAACCATCAATCCTTTTCAGCCTAAAGAGAAATCTCCAAGATCCAGCAGCTGAAACGTAGAAAAACCGGGAAAATAGAGCTTGAACGGTTGACATCAATGAAACACCACAAGGACATGTTTCTCTCCTGCAATAAGTGGCATCCATGCCAAAACCGATACCTGATAACAAGAAGAGGTCAAAACTGAAGACGGAAAGATCTTGATCTAGACACAACCGGATAAGTGAGAAAGCTCAAAAGAGGAGATATGGAAAGCTGGGGCATGAACGTGGTCGGAAGAATCCAGATAGGACAAGCACCATAGCCAAAATCAGAAACTACCTTGAAAAACACTAAATTCGATACCATTATCAGCCTAAAGGGATTCTAGCTAAACCAATTCACAAACTACAAAAAAAATCCCAAATCGAATAGGAAAATGGGCCACCAAAACAAACCAAAAATTATCCAAGGGAGGAGGTTAAAGATGAGGCAACTGGCCAAAAATCGTTCGACCAAAGGCTCAGCTACCACACTCTGGGCTACACCGAAAACACCCCAAAACTTGAGACTGAGCCACTATCTCTAAAGCTCGCAGGAGAACCCAGGACACACACTAGGCAAAGACTGGTACGAGAACCAAAAGACCAAGCACAGTCGAACGAGTCCTTGTCGGCGGTTAACCATGAACAAATAAAGCCAAGGCCGTCAAGAGTAGCGGCAGAGAGACGGAGAGAGATCAAAGATGGCTAAAGGTTGAAGATCAAGGCGAAACCAATGCCAAGGAAAGTTGCAGGCTGAAGCGAGCGAGACCGCACCGATGACCCAAGGTCCGGAATCCATGGCCACCACTGCGGAGGCTGCACTCGAAGTCCCAAGAGGCGAGATCCACTATCAAATACACCCATAACTATCCTAATGGCCGAAAACACTAAGTAAAGAAAAAGAGAAAACAGAGGCGGGGACCGACGACCGACGCTAGAGAAGCCGCCGATCACCAGTCCGAAAGAAGATGGAGGCAGAGAAAAGGATTTGAAGCAGACGGCGGCTAAGGTTTTGTTTGAGAGAGAAAGGTTTTTTTTACTTCCTAGAGCTTCAATCCTAATTACCAATTGAAAAAAAAGTCAAAAGTACCAAATTCACCAAGATTGTATTAAAATAATAGTTTCTTGTTTACCAAGTCTAAGCACATGGGGAGAATTGAATTTAAAGAGCTTCAATGTTTCCATGTGGCCATGGAGGCAAAAAAGGATGTCGAATGCTTATTGAGCCAACATCATTACTCAAACACATATTTAAAGTTAAATACTTCTTTTCGACTACTCTTTTAGATGCAATTTTGGGGTTTAGACCAAATCATGTTTGGCGTAGTGTGCATAGAGGCATATTGTTGATAAAGAGAGGTTTATATTGGTTTGTGGGTAATGGTAAATCAATTCGAATATGGAAGGATAATTTAATCCCGCATGACTCCTATATACTTGTACAGATACCAACCATTATGTATGATGAAAGGCAGGAGAGAAACATAGACCAACCAAGTTTATTGGTAATTACATGTTCCATTAAGCAGGTACTTGAGAAGAAAAAGAGAACAAATAATTTTTTACTTTTTTTAGTACGCAATATATTGATATCTGATGATTTTCCTACATTTGGATACCCAACAAAACTGACAAATACCACTTGCTTGTCATTTTTCATACGAGCAAACTGCCTCAACATAAAGAGAAGTGATCCCTATGAGCATAATTACCATTTCGTCCACTCATTCGTTGTCCATCGGTCACCACAATGTCGTGTCCACCACTTAAAACTTGGATTTCTTGTCCATCTGATACAACAGCAAAAAAAATTTTCTCATCCACCATACACCGAATTTTGTTGTTCTTTGGTCTCCACAAGTTTGTGTACACCATCTACAACCGTTTGTTCCACCAGATACAAGATAATAATTTTTGTGGCATTCTCAAAATACCACAAAAAATTAGGTTTATTTCAAAAATACCACACACTCGCAAAAGTTTCAAAAATACCACATTTTTTTTCAAAACTACAAAAATGTTTTAAATGTTTTTGTTCCAAAAATATCACAAAATTTAAAATAGCTTTAAACTTCAAATGTAAACCTTAAACCCCTAAAACCAAACCCTACCCCTAGGGGTGTCAAAATGGGTAAACCAACCCAAATCCAATTAAAACCATTGGTTAAATGGGTTATGAGTCAACTCAATCCATTTATCAAATGGGTTGGATCAACCCGTTACCCATTTCAATAAGTGGGTTAATGAGTCTTAATGAGTTGGTTACCCATTATAATTTGATAATTATTTAAATAATTATTATAATTGATAATTATGATATCATAATTACATCATCAACACTACATCACCAATTTATTTTAATCATCACATGAAATTTTTTTGAGAGAAACTTTCAATGGAAATGTTTTGATAGGAAATCTTTCGCAAGAAAATTCTGATTGAAAATTTTGATGGGAAAATTTTGGCAGGAAAATTGTGACGGGAAAAGTTTGGCGGCAAATTTTTGGCGGGAAAATTTTGAAGGGAAAATTTCGACAGGAAAAGTTTTCCCGGGAAAATTACGACGGGAAAAATTTCGACGGGAAAAATTTTCTCGGGAAAACTTTCGGCGTAAAAATTTGACGGGAAAATTTTAATGGGAAGTTTTTTGGTGGGAAAATTTTGCTAGAAAAATTTTTGGCGGGAAAATTTTTGACGGGAAATTTTTGGCGGGAAAATTTCCGACGGGAAAACTTTTGACGGGAAAATTTTGCTGGAAAATTTTTTTGCGGGAACGGGAAAATTTTGGTGGGAAAATTTTCGACGGAAAACTTTTGACGGGAAAATTTTGACAGGAATACTTTTGGCGGGAAAATTTTGACGGAAAAATTTTGATACGAAAATTTTGGCGAGAAAGTTTTCTTAGGAAAATTTTGACGGGAGAATTTTTGGCGGAAAAACTTTTGACAAGAAAACTGGTGACTGAAAA
>OVBE01007530.1:0-18371 GCA_900406425.1 Iberis pinnata
ATTGAGCATGTGTCTTCTGAAAATCAACTTGCTGATATTTTTACAAAACCCCTTGACTTTAATTGCTTCTTACGATTGCGTAAAGCAATTGGGATTTGTGAATTTCCTTGAAAAGTTTTAGCTTAAAGGGTNTGTATTATAGTTTTATCTTAAAAACCTCTCTGTAACAAGTCACTTATATTAGAAAGGAGGGCTCTGTTCATATAGATAAAAGTAGTATGAGTCTGGTGTGAAAGACACTCGATTTAGATTAGGGTGATAAAAACACTCTAGATCTGAGCTCGATCACTGTCTGGATAGGATGAGTAAACCTCATGTGGTAACCTAAAAGATCGACACTCATCTCGAGGTAGGATGATAAAAACATTCTAGTTTTGAGCTTGATCACTGTCAGTATGGGTGCATTGTATGATCACACAAAGTTTGAAAGTTGTATTGATAAAAATAAAAAAATAAAAATAAAAACTTGTGTGACAGCTACTCGACTGAGAAAAAGCTACACAAAAATCATCAAGCTCAAAAAGATGTGTGATTATACAAACTACTTGTGGTTGAATTAAAGATCATGTAACAAAAGTCTATATGATAGAGTTACAAGTTGTAATTCTTTTCAAAGTTTTGATGTGTGGTTCATACTATTACCGAAACCCTAAGCACTTTATTTTTGTATAAAAAAGGGTTTTAATAAAAAAAAATTATATTAAACACATGTTCAATTGATTCTCATGGGTACCTCTCTAATTAAATTGCCGTGATCCTTTGTCGCTTGAAATTTTCGTGCAGACTCATCAGTTCTTTGCTAAATCATGATAACTAAGCTAGTAATTTAATTCATCATGTTTCTTATAGTCTCTGGAAAAGATGTCGAATGAATCATCATTCACTTAATGGGCTTTTATCCTAAAAAGGGCATTGTATTGCTTATTCTTTGTGTTTGGGCCTGGCCCATTACCTAATGTCTAAGTGTGTTGTGAGAAATTTGCTTTAGGGTTCTTCCCTTCTTCTTCGTGCGCCGTTAACATCATCCAAAGAAAAAAAAATTTTCTTTCTTCCTCACAAATCTCGGTGATATCCTTGATCCTTCATCATCATGCCGAGGATGACTCGATCTCAATCAGCCCGGCTCCAGTCTCCGGCGCTCACTCCGACTCAGCTCCGAGACTCCGCCGTTGCCACTGCACGAAGACACCGCCTGGAAAGTGAAGCTCGGGCTCGCGCAAATCCCTGTCGGATAATGATCCCTTTTCAACCGTCTTCTCACGAGCTCGGTAAAGAACCGATGGTTGAGACAGATCATTCAATGACCGGTTCTGACTCTGAAGCCGATTCCATCGAAGCACCACCACCTAAAGATCAAACCGAGCCGGTCCCTGAAGCTGTTAAAGAGAAAGATGCAGAAGTCTATGCTAAGCGTTACGTGCTTAATCGTCAAGCGGTTCAAAGCAAAGCCAAAGCTCAACCTACCTTCTTTCGTTTCACCTCAAAAGCTAAACCGTTCAGTTCTACTTTTTTAACGAAAAAGGCTAGTCTCAAGTTTGAAGAATTCCAAGACCGAACCTTCTTTGATCAGAAACAGCTGCCCCGGAATGAATCTAGGTTCAATGAGATTCGAGAAATCTTGACTGAAGCAGGATTAATTCATACAGTAAGTGATGTTCGTCCTTACTCCCCTTTGATTGTTCGAGAATTTCTTGCAAATCTTGTTTCTAGGGAATCACGAGATGATATGAGCTTGGTATATGTTCGGGGTCAATTGTTTGAATTCTCGGCTAATCTGATTAATAAGCTGTTCCAAATCCCGTATGAAACAACTGGGTATTCTCTTAAGCGGGTTGATCTGGATAAGGCAACTTTGGCACTGTCTGATGGAAGAAAGAAACGCTTCAAAGGCCTCAAATCGAAGCATCTTACACTCACTAATAATATTCTGCACTCGATCATCTGCTCAAACTGGATACCGTCTACTAATAAGACGAAGATGGCGAGTGAACGGGTCCGGTTAATGTATCTTATCCGTGGGAAAAAGAAGATTAACTTTGGTGAGCTGATATATCAGAAGGTACTGACACATGCCGAGAGCTCCGACAAGGTTCATAGGCGCATCTATTATCCTAATCTGATTTATTAGATTCTGGAGTTTCAAAGGATTCTTCGTCCTCGGCCACATGATCTACCAATGTCAGCCCTTCCTTCTCAGTTTGTTTATGATTCAAAGGCTGGTCGAGGCTTTGCAGATGCAAACGACACGGATACATCTACTCTTCAAGGAGATCTCCAACGTATTGCGGCTGCTTTTTCTCAGTCTATTCAAGAAGTCTTGCTCAAGATTCAAGGTAAGTTAACATTTCTTCCTTTCTTAGTTCTTTTCATATTATCAGTGTTTTTATCTGAATATGCGCTCAAGCAGGGGGAGAATATGATGCTATTAGTAGCAGTGATGAAGAAGTGGAGGAAGCAGAACCTGAAGCTGGAGTTGATGATAAGAGTGATGGTTCAGTAGAAATCTAGAAATCTAGTGTTGTTTTTAGGACTAATGGAGTGTTAGAAAACTTAGGAGTAATCACTTTCAGGTTGTTTTTGGGTTTGGAGTGATCTAGACACTCTTGGATATGTAGTACTGATTATGACTTTTGTTGATGTTTGACTCCATTTTGGTATTAGACTAATGAGAACGAGTATTTGCTTAATACGTGTTAACTTCTATTTTGCATGTATGTTTCGTTTCTTTTGGTTTAAAATTTTAGATGCATGAGACCACAAATTCAGATAAAAAGGGGGAGAGTGTTGAGTCTGATTTTTTAAAGGAATAAAAGAAGTGTGATGATGTGGATTGATGACTTGGACACAAAGAGTTGTTGCAAGAATAAAAGATATCTAACTAATATTTTAATTAAAAAGAGATATTAGTTGAGATTTAAGAGATATTTTGTTTAGAGAATCTTGGAAAGATTTTCTCAACAAACTGATCGATTGAAGCTGTTTAAAGGCTGTAGAAGAAAAACCAGCGCTTTCAACAATTCAATCTCAGAGAAAAAGAAAACCCTAGACTTGATTTCTGAGAGAAACAAAAGAAGTTCTAGTTTAGGGATTTGAGAGATTAGAAATTGATCAGCAACAAATCCATGTGTGGATGTTGTATAAGACTGAATAAACAATCTTTGTAAAAGTTGTTTTAAGGAATTTCTAATAGAAATTGTATTTGATAAATTTCTTTTCATTCGTCGAGTGTTATATCTGTGTCTTAGACATTTCAGAGGGATTACTGTTGTTCACGACTCCTGAAGAAGATTAAGTATTAGGATCTATCGGATTCTTCTTAGGGTCTTGTTTCTGCGAGAAGAACTGTTGTAAGAGAGCAGTCATATCAGCTGAAATGGATGATCGAGGCTCGTCAACACGTCGGTTTTGAGCTTAGACTATCTCAACAATTTGTTGCTGCATATCCTCTAGTTTTCGATTCACTTCCACCATCTTCTGTTGTCTGGTTCCATCCGCCATGGATACGCTAAGCTCTGATACCACTGAAGCAGTGAAATGAAGATAAATGATCAGCTCAATGAATCAATCAAGAATCGGAAGAGATGATTCACGATAAGACTCAAGAGATGATCGGGAATACAAAGTCACCTCGAAGAGCACGAATCGTTGCTGAAGATTTGATTTCAGAGAGAAAGATTTGAGAGAAAGTTGGTTATTTCATTGATAGTGCTGGAAAGAGCTAGCTCTCATGTACAAAAGGAGATTCCTAATGGTTTATAGCCAAACCATTTACAATCATTAACCGAAATAAGACTATACCGGAAATTAAATGCAAACAACATTGAACCGAGTTTGTAAATTAAACCAAAGCATAATATAAAGACAATACGAGACAGAATATATAATGCAGATGAAATCTTCACTTGTACTCCTTAATCCTGCAACAAAATACTTGTCAGGAGGTAATATATACCAAGTTTTGCAAACGGATTTGAACCTGAAGAGTGATTTAACAGGTAATCTCACCGGAATATGAAGAACAACCTCATCAGGAAAGAGAGCACCTTTCTGATTATCCATTATAGGAGAGGACCTCATTTTCTGTAAACCCTAGACTTGAGAACCGATCGAACAAATTTTGTGTTTTGATTACACATCACTGGAAATAGAGTAGTACGAAAATCGAACAAGATTTGGAAAAGGAATCATTTCTGATGAAATAAGAGAAATAGAGAAATCGAATCGATCATAGCTACACCGATGAGGAATTAGCGCCTGTAAGAATAAAATGTTTCATTGACGCCCAAGGCCCATAGAATTTGTCAATACATTTAAGAGATAAAAAATTTTAAACTAAGTGGTTTTCATGTTATATACATAAATGAATTTTATAAAATTCCTGTAAATAATTAAAAAATTCCAAATTTGTTTTCATATTTCAAAAATAATACATACTCAAAAAATTCTCAAAATACCATTAATTATTTTTTTAAAAACTATTACAAAGAACAAACATAAAAAATTGAGTTTTAAAGGTTTTAAATTTTAAATTTTTTGTTTTGGTTCACTAATTAGAGTTTAGATTTAGTTTTAAAGAGAGTGGAGATTAGTTTTAGAGTTTGAAATTTTATATTTTATATTTGAAATTTCAAAGTTTCTCGAATTTATAGTATTTTTAGAATAAAAGCATTTTATGTTATATTTGAAAAAATTAGGAATAATTTCATTTTTTCTATTTTTAATGTGCCATGTTTCACTTTTGCTATTTGAAGGAGCACTTAATTAATCACATTTTCCATTTTTAAAAATAAAGTGAACAAACTACACTTATGTTTTCGCTTCCAATCAATTGATCCTTCAGTTGCAGTCTTCTTCCTTTTCTTCCGTTCTTTTTTTTGTCATCTTTATTAAAAATAACCACCAAAAACATCTGAAATACAAGCAGAATACAAACGATGCCCGATAACTCGGGAAACAAAGATACAACAAAAGTACAAACGTTGCCCGATATGCCGGGAACCAACCTTAAAATAAAAGGAAACACCACCAAACCGATAACAATCGGCCAACGGACTTCAAGCAGGATTGGAATCTCCAAAGCAAATCCGCGAAAATCACTCCAAAAGGATAGCATTCCCCGAGAGAAGCCAACGAAAGACGTCAAACAGCGGATCAGGCAAGTAAGCGTACACAGCAGTCTGTCACCGACGACCGATAACCAGGAAGCAAGCGGGATCGCAAACTATGTGCGTCCAAGAAGTGCTTGTCCTGGAGAAGATTTTGACACTGTCCAAAAGCTGGAGACTGAGGCAAAGGATGGAGAGACGCGACGGGCAAGAAGAAAGCCAAACTGAATGAATCCCCGGAACACAAAAAGAAAAAGCCTAACCCAACAACCAAAAAAACCAGGCCCAAAACAACCAAAACACGAAAAGGCCTGCAGACCCGAGCTCCGAGAGCCAACAACACAGCAGGACCAAGCCCAACACCTAGCAACGCTTCCCCAAACCCGGAGCAAGGACGACCCCTAAAGAGGGCAGAGCCGACCACACTTACAACCTAAACCCGAAGAATGGAATCCGATTAAAAGAGAAGGACCAACCAAACAAGAGATAGGAGGTATCAAGAGCGCCCTAAACTAGAAGCCAAGACCAAAGGAGAAAACCGCCGGCGGTGGCAAAACGGATAAGCAGGGAGAAACCATACCGAAACCGAAGACCACACCGGAAACAACCGCGAGAGGGACCACAAGAGCGCCAGAAACAGGACCAATTAACGCACCCGTGGCACCACCTACACCGACGGCGGCAGAGACAAGCGGAGGAGGCGGAGACAGTGGCTGACCGCGGTGGAGGAGAGCGGAGACCTGGCCGAAAAGAAGAAAAAGGACAAGAGAAGAAAGCTTATGGGGGGAGGCGGCCACCGGTTCGAAACCGGCACCGTCGCAGCGGAACCGCCGGAAATCGCCTCCTAGGGATATGCGCTTGGGAGAGACAAGGAGAGAGAGAGGGTGCTAAATTAGTCTCTGATGGTGATCCCTCTTCCTCCGTTCAAATTGAAGAATTGATCGATCATGAAATTGAGAAATGGATTAGTCGATGGTGAGCTTGAGCTTGAGCTTCAGTAGTAAGATGATGAAGAGATGGGCATTGAGAATTTCGTCAACTGTACGGCGAGAAACAGTGGATGAATCAAAATCGTATTTTTAGTCCGAGTCCGATACTAGGAAATACAACAATTGATTTCTTTAGAGCTTCAAATATGAAGCTCATATCACATGAGGTATTGCTTCCTAATAAGGACTCGTTGTGGACTTTGTGAAACTTTATTGCTTCGTTTAACAAATTCAGCCAAAATGTGATTGAGATCTGTAACTGGAGAAAACCATTTGATGATTCCTCACCAACCGTCGTATACATTCTTCAAACAAAGACTTGCTCGCCAGATATGATTTTTAGCAAAGAAACTGTTTACCGGATGTCTACTACTACTAATCCCCAAAAAGATTTGGTTGACAGTGTTTCTCTCTACTCTACTTATTTGCCAATGGACATAGAAAGAACATTAGGAAAAGATGAATGCATGCTTTATATTGAAGAAACTGTTTCAGTAGAATATGTGTCTGATTCTCAAGATTCATATGAAGTTGAGATGATGAATTGAGAGAAATCAAATCTGATACAACATTAATCAGAAAAACAGTGAACAAAGGTAAAGATTCAACTTCTGCTTCTTGTTCTAATAATATTCTTCTTGTGTTGTTTGATGATGAATGAGTTTAATGATAAAGGAAACTTGTTAATTACAAGTTGTAACAACAAGACAAAGACTTGATGATCGATCATACTTTTATGTATGATGGTCATTGCCAATCTCATATGATCATTATTATCTTCACACAGTTTCGTCTCTACTTTGATGCTCCACATAATTGCTCTGGTGCCTCTGGCGAAGAATACTATCAAATAATTGAATTTTACAAGTCAACCGCTGATAAGCTTTTATATAATAAATTTAAACTTGTTTAAAAGGTTTTACATGGAAAGTGTTAAAATGTAAAAATGAGTTTACTAAATTTTAAAAATTATTTACAAAGTTTTAAACAAAAAAAAAAAATATAGACAAAGTTATACATTGACAAAAACAAAATGATGTAGTATATATCTATAAATTAAAAGTTTTGAAAACATGTTCTATATAAAATGGTACAAAGCTGGTTAAACTTCTAACTTATTTAAACTTTTTAAAATGTTAGATAATTTATATTTAAATTTATTTATATTGTTTCATATACAACTGGATAAACTTCAAACATATTAAAACCTTTTTAAATGTTATATATTAAATTTATTTATATTGTTTTATACACAATATTATAAAGATGGATAAATTAGTTTGCTAAAACTCAAACATATTTAAACCGTTTTAAATGTATATAATATATATTTAAACATATTTATATTGTTTCATACACAAAGTTATAAAATTAGATAAACTTCAAACATATTAAAACCTTTTTAAATATTATATAATATATATTTAAACAGTTTTATACACAAAGTTATAAATATGGATAAATTAGTTTGCTAAAAATTCAAACATATTTAAACCTTTTAAAATGTTATATAATATATATTAAAACATATTTATAATGTTTTATTCACAAGGTCATAAAACTAGATAAATTAGTTTGCAAAAAATCAAAAATTGTTTACACTTTGTTAAACAGAACAAAAATATAAACAAAGTCATACATTGACAAAAAAAATTATGTAGTATATACACGTTTTACATGTTATATAATGACAAAAAAAAAGGTTATAAAATTGGATAAAGTTCAAATCTATTTTAAACATTTTAAATGTTATATAATATATTTTTAAATCTAATTATACACAAGGTTACAAGGCTCGATAAATTGGTTTGCTAAAAATTCAAACATTATTTTAGCTTTCTAAATGTTATATTCTTATATATTTAAACATATATACTATTTAATACACAAAGTTATAAAGATGGAGAAATTAGTTTGCTAAAAATTTAAAACTATTTATATTGTTTTACACACGAAGTTATAAAAATGGATAAATTATTTCTCTAAAAATATAAACCTATTTAAACCCTTTTAAATGTTATATAATATGCATTTTGAACCTATTTATACTGTAAAAAAAAGATTATAAAGATGGATAAATTAGTTTGCTAAAAATCAAACCTGTTTAAAACTTTTTAGATGTTAAATGATATATTCAAACTTATTTAAACTGTTTTATACACAAATTTATAAAGATGGATAAATTAGTTTGATAAAAATTAAAATTAAATGTTATATAATATATATTTGAACCTATTTATATTGTTTTATTCACAATGTTATAAAAATTTAGTTTGCTAAAAATTCAAAAATATTTAAACTTTTTAAAATGTTATATATATATATATATATTAATATATTTATGTTGTTTTATTCTCAAGGTTATAAAACTGGGTAAATAAGTTTGCTAAAAATTCAAACCTATTCAAAAAATTTAAATGTTGTATAATATATATTTAAACCTACTTGTATTGTTGTATACACAAAATTATAAAAGTGGATAAATTAGTTTGCTAAAAATTCAAACCTATTTAAACCTTTTTAAATGTTATATAATATATATTTAAGCTTATGTATACTGTTTTAAAGATGAATAAACTCGTTTTCTAAAAATTTAAACCTATTTAAACATTTTTAATTGTTATATAATATATATTTAAACCTATATAATTTTCAAATCTGTTTATACGGTTTTAGAAAAATGTAAAAAAAGATTTAAACAAATATTAACCGTTGACACATCGAGACTTTTGAAAATCACCCAGATTAGTTTGTTTCTATTCTTCCATCATTTAAAGAGATCGTAACAAATTTGAAAGTTATAGGATGATATTCTATATTATAAAAACTCTTTATGACCTTTCTAAATGTTATATGATAAATTTAAATTTTTCTAAAACGGTTTTACATAAAAAGTGATAAAATTGTATAAATGAGTTTTCTAAACTTCAAATCTGTTTATAAGGTTTTATACTGCATAAAAAAGATATAAACAAAATTTAACCATTGAGACTTTTTAAAATCATCTAGGTTAGCATGTTTTTATTCTTCCATCATAACACATTTGAAAATTAAAACTTGTTCAAACAGTTTTATACAGAGATCATTATCTATATTATCTAGCCTAGTATGTATAATATATATATATATATATAAATATATTTATACTGTTTTAAACAACATGTTTTAAAGTTGTATAAAAAAATCATAATCTATTTATACAGTTTTAAACAACATGTCCTAAAGTTGGATAAAAAAATCACAATCTATTTATAATATTTTAAACATCATGTTCTAAAGTTAGATAAAAAAGATCATAATCTATTTATACTGTTTTAAGCAACATGTTCTAAAGTTTTATAAAAAAAATCATTATCTATATTATCTAGCCTTGCTAGTATATAATATATATCTAATCATATTTATATGATTTTATACATAAGATTATAAAGCTGGATAAATTGATATAAAATATAAACATTATCAAAATATAAGTTGAAATTTGTTTGTCCAAATTTATACATAATGTTATAGATCTGCATAAAACTCTAGAACCTACAATATGAGTGTAGTTTTATAATATTTTAAATATCTAATTCTAAAGTTGTATAAAAAAATATTAATATTTATACTATCTAGCATAGTATATAATGTATATTTATATCTACTTATACTCTTTTTAACAATATGTTATTTTTCACACAAAAAAACACTATGTTCTAAACCTATTTATATTATTTTATGATATATTATTAAACATATCTATATTGTTTTATACATAAGTTATAAAACTGGATAAACTTCAAAACTATTTAAACATTTTCAAATGTTATAATATATATATATATATATATATATTATATTTTAAACTATTTATATTATTTTATATACAAAATTATAAAGATGAATAAATTAGTTTGTTAAAGATTCAAGCTTATTTATAAAATGTTTGTTGTCTCTTACAAAGTCGAACATCCTTACAAACTTTTATATATATATATATATGGTATATATGTTTGTTTTACAAAGTAAAAATTCATATAAAAGAATTTTATACTTTTAGATGATTTTACAAAAACAGCTAATAAATGAATCTTCTTTCTTTTTGTATGTTCTATTCCTTTATTTTTTTTATTGTTTTGTGATTTCTTGAATTGAGTTTTCAATAACTGCATTATCTTTTTCCATCTTTTTAGTGAATATCATTTTTTCCTTTTCCAAATTTATCATTATCTTAACAATTAGCTTAACAATTAGCATTCTTTGCCTTCTCATAATCTTATGCGAATCCAAAAATCGCTTTCGCCACATCTCCAAGACTCCAACTCCTCCACTCCCTCTTCTCTTATCCACTTTTAGACTTGCATCCTGGACACAAATAACAACAAAAACTCATGTATAACTATAAGTTCGCTAGACTTATATTTGTATTAAAAGTTACGTTACTTTGCACACTAAAAATATGTTCATGAGAACTCAAATTTTCTAGCTGCTGGAGCAACAAAATGACCATCGAGACTAACAACATAGCTATATAAACTAATTAACAGTAATAATTTATCATATTTCAGAAGTTACATAAACTCATAAACAACATAAGGATTTTTAAAGCAATAAAACAAAATAAATCTCAACAAAGAACTTAGAGTTATCCGGTGAATTTGAAAGTAAAAAATCTCAAAACAAACTCATTTAAATTACGAATCATTTAGTACCTTGGAGGAGAGGGAGTGACAAGTTACAAATAAAGCGTCGCTGTAACCTTCGGAGAAAGTTCTGATGAATGAAAAAGTGGAGTCGAGAGAGACAACGTTGTGGGCGTGAGCATCGACGAGCTCCAAATTCTCTATTGCTTCCTTTAACTCCTTGAATTCCATCTCCAGCTCCATCTCTTTGTAAAGAACAAATCAAACGGATGAAAAATCAATTAGGTCACTGAAATTAATGAGAAATATGACAAGATTGGGGGAAAATTGAATAAGGGTATAATAATCATTTTGGTAAAAAATTTAATGTCAAATGTGATTAGGATTTTGAAAATGAAAAATGTGATTAATGGCACCATCAAAATTACATTTTCAAAATTGGTCAAAAATTGGAATATTTTTAGAACATACCTAATTTTTAGTGAATCTCCTATTAATATAACTTTAAACATTTTAAGGAAAAGTTTCACCATGCCTATGAAATGAATTCCAGAGATTGTGCATATCTTCAGAAGATAAAGAAGTAATTGGCAATGGCTTACAAACAAGAGGAGGATCATTTCAGAACCAAGAGTAGAATGTTGTGGCTAAAGAGTGGTGACAAAAACACCAAATATTTTCATTCAAAGATGCAACATCCTAGATATCTCAATAGAATAATCATGATTGAAGATAATGAAGGCCGGATTCACCATGAAGATGAAAAAGTTTAGGAGGTTTTCATTACTTATGTCACAACTCTTTTCAAACAAAATTTAACATCAGAGCCTATTGATTATTCTCTGTTTGATGAATTCAAGCCTAGGGTGACAGAAGCCATGAACACAGCCCTAGCTAAGCTAGTTGAGGATAAGGAAATTTGGTAGCCCTTCAAAAATTGAATGATTACAAAGTACATAGACCAGATGGCTTTACATCATGTTTTTTCAAATACCACTGGCACATTATCCATACCCAATTGAAAGCATATGTCCACAATTTTTTTCATTATAATATCTTAGACCCAGCAATAAACAATACCCACATGTGCTTAATTTCTAAAACAGATAATCTCAAACACCCCAGAGACTATAGACCTATCAGCATAGCTAATGTTGCTTATAAGTTAATCATTAAAATAATGTGCAACAACCTTAAACTTTGGCTACATTCTATCATCTCCCCAAACCAATCAGCTTTTATCCATGTACGTTTAATTACAGGTAATGTATTAGTTGCCCATGAACTCTTACATTCTATGACAACCAGAAAAAGAGTAACAAATTTTATGGCTCTTAAATTGGACATCACAAAAGCTTTTGACAAGGTTAATTGGAGTTTTGTAGATTTTATGATGAAAAAGATGGGATTCTCAGAGGTTTGGTGCCAGTGGGTGATGAAGTGTATAACAACCTATACCTTCTCTATTTTGATCAATGGATCTCCAGTGGGCAAGATATATCCTTAGTGTGGCATACGACAAGGTGACCCAATTTCTCCCTATCTTTACTTGTTAGTCTCTGAAGGATTATCTTTTTGATTCAAGATATAGTTGATAAGGTTTTAAGTCAAAGCTTTAAGGAAAGTTTTAGGGGACCTACTATATCCCATCTATTTTTTGAAGACGGTTGTCTGCTTTTCTGCAGGCTGAAAGAACATATTGTATTCATTTTCTTTCTAGACTGGAGCTTTATGGTAAGATATCTGGTCATAAGGTGAATTTTACTAAGTCATCCTTGTTGTTTAGTAAGCATTGTCCATAATCACAACGACTGGAAATGCAGTTTTTGACAAGAATTAGTAAGATTGGGGGATTTGGTAGATACTTGGGACTATCTTAAATCATATGTAGGAATAAATCATACATATTCTCTATTATCATCCAAAGAATGAAACAAAAACTGGAGAACTGGTCTGCTAAACTTTTATCAAATGCATGGAAGGAAACTTTACTAAAAGCAGTCATTACTGCTCTGCCAGCATATACTATGAGTTGTTTCTTGTTGTCAAAGACAATCACTACTTAATTTACTAGTTTGATGCGTAAGTACTGGTGTAATTCAAATATAAATTGGCAGAAAATTAACTGGATCTCATTGGCAAAGATGACTAAGGCAAAGATGCATGGGGGTATGGGTTTCAAAGATCTAAGTTCTTTCAATCTTGCTATATTAGCTAAAAAAGAATGAAGGCTTTTATTGAATCCTGAATCTTTGATGGCTAAAGTGCTTAGATCCAAATATTACCCTCATCAACATCTGCTAGATGCACCATTAGGTTCCCATCCGAGCCATGGATGGCGCAATATCTTTACTAGTCTTCAGGCCCTTCATAATGGCATCTATTGGCTGGTAGGTAATGGTAAAAGTATCTGTATCTAGCAAGATAATTGGATTCCCAAACCATAATATGGACCTGCAACTAACCATAGCCATATCCATAATCTACAAGCCATTGTCGACTCATTAATGAATAGAAACTGCATACTGCTCTAAATGCTCAAGACTCAAATATTTTTAAGAGCACGTGTCCTTCACTTTTTGGTATATCATACACACCAATTTGGAAATACTCAGCAGACGGGACATAAAGGTATTATATTCAATCTACTATGATCACTATGGATCTCCCATATAGTACATTAACTTTACTTAAAAGTGTTTGAAGTTTGAAAGTCCCACAAAAAATACAATATTTTTTATGGAGAATACTTTTTCATGGTACTGTTGTTGGTTCAGAAATACAAAGAAGGCATTTACATTATGAACCTATCTGCCAATTATGTGGGGATCATGAAGAATCAATAAACCATATGTTCCTTAATTGCTTTGTTTCTAAGGAAATATGGCAATTGGCTCCTTTTGAGAGCTTCTCAGTTAAGAACTTGTCTAATAGCTTTCAAGATAATATGGCTTATATATTGCAATTAACTGCAATTTCTTATGATACATATGGAATGAATTCTTCACTGAGTCCATACTTAACCTGGTGAATTTGGAAACTATGTAATGCATTGGTGTTTGATGGAAAACGTTGGGGCATACCTGCTATCATCAACAAGGCAATATTTGACCAGCAACAGTTTGATTATGCGTAGGAAAAACATGAACAAAGTCATATTCAAAACTTCTGTTGATGTAGCACGACAACCTCTATCAATACCAGCCTGTTATCTTCTTACAGATGCATCATGGATTAGTCCGATAGAGAGAATAGGAATTGGATGGATTTTGTTTAGGCGAGGGAATGTAATTATGCAAGGTTGTTCATCACTATCGCCCACAACTAATCCTTTCATGGCTGAAGCCCAAATCTAATTCTTTCATGGCTGAAGCATTAACTCTTCAAGAAGACCTCAATCAGACAAGGCGCCTAGGATATTCTGACTTTGCAATTTTAAGGAATTATTAAGCATTCTCCAGCTATATAGTCATCAAAGCCAAGACTTACTATGGTGTAAAGCAAGTACTATAGTCCTAAGGGATCTTTTGTTTACTACTAGGATAATGAATATCCAACCTTTTGCGTTTATAGGCAGGGAAAACAATAGTATGGCTAATAACCAATCAGAGAACAAACTTACCTTGTATTATAAGAATCTTCGGTTAACTTATATATATATATGTTGACCAAAAAAAAATTTAAGAAGAAAGATAAAACCAACATACTCCATTCTTTTGATACTCTATTTTACTTAATCATCAAAAAGATAACATAATGGGTTAACTTCTTTAAACTCTTGCTCAATTTGTTTACCCCTAAATTATTGGATTCATTAAGAAACCATCCAAATTATCTGTGTCGAACTAGTTCCACATCTACAATAAAAAAAACCTTAAGTACGTTTAGTTAAATGAAATCACGTTTAGATATAAAATTGTGGTTCAAACCGCTTAATAATGGAAAAAATCTAATCCATCTAAAAAGAGAGAGAAAACGACACAAACTAAGATAGTAACTTTAATAGCTTCTTCTTGTTTACTTCTCATGTTTTTGATATTTTTGTATTTTACATGTTTTAAGTATTTGTTATTATTTTTTATTTTTGTTGTGTCATCAATGTGTTGCATTCATGTCTTTCTTAGCAACTTTGCATGTTTAGGATAGTTTTATATGTACATTGCATACATGTTGTGTTTCGGAGTTTATTCAGGTACTTAGGAAGCATTCAGAACAATATGGATAAGTTGAAGAAGAAGAAGTGTTGGGGTGGACATTCAACATGGTCAATGGCCGAATCAAACACTTAACCGTGAGAAACGGTGCAGCCAAGGCTTAGCTCGGACAAGAAACTCACCATGAAGTCGAACCAAGACCAAACACCTCAGCCAAAAATCATACTTGGACACATTACTAGGCATGGAGCCGAGTTAGAAACTTAGAAGATTTGGCTAAGGCACACACTCGGCTAAGGCGCTCGACCAATAGCCGAGTTACGCCATTTGAAGATGCAACCAAGTACTTGACTCGGCTAAAGCACTCAGCCAATAGCCAAGCAGAGCACTTAGGAGATTTGGCAACAACGTGCAGCAGAATAATCACTCGGCTACATGCCAAGCCATGAAGTTTCCCATCGAGACAAAGTCTTCACTCGTACCAAGTACTCGGACCAATGCCGAGTCAGCCCATTCCATACGAGCCAAAGTCTCCTACGTAGCTTGTCCACTCGGCCCCATCTCGAGCCAAGCACTTCCAGTTGAGCCAAACTCCTCCACTCAAACCAAAAACTGTGCTACATGCCGACCCAAGCATATCTAGCTGAGCCAAACTCTTCCACTTGGCCACTCTACACAACTATTGCCCGAGTAAAGCCTACGTCTACCCCTTTTTGAAACTTTATTTTATTTTAGTTTTATGTTTTTTCTTTGGTTTTTGTGTTCTTGATGTTCTTGAATCTTTGAACCAATATCTTCCAATATATTTAGTTTTGACTTTTAATTATTTTTTCTAGTTGTTTATTTTATCTTAGTATTATGATCATGATTATATGGTGTAAGTGATTTTCTGGGTTTGATCACCACATTCTGGGGTAGTGTTCTTGAGTGTTCTATAGATTTTTATCATTGCATTTGGAATCTGTTTCATATATGCCTTTAATACTTGTTATTCTCATTAATCTAGGTGATAATTCTAGAATTTAAATCCTAAAACTATACTGCAGAGACAGATCACTATAGCACAATAAAAGAGTCGAATTCACAAAGACCAAACAACACGACTTTCAGTTTTAATATCAAATCAAACTAAAACAGAAATACGAGATTATTGTAACTTAAATACGCAATAACTAAATAAATGAAGTTGAAATCAATAAATAAAAGCGTCAGGCAATAGGCAATCCACATGTACTCAGGTTTAAAAGTTAATTTATCATGCAAGGATTTTCGTTTGAAAATTGTTCTCAACTCAAAAGACATAAACTAGATTAACCTCCTCCCCAAGTAGTAATCCCTATATACAAATTGCTAAATAAAAACTTATGCCGTATTTAGATAATCCAAACATGCATTACGATTCAAATTTGATACGTTCATAAACCCCTAAGACAATACTCCTGCAAGCAAAGGCGTTTACTCATCTAGATTAGGTTAGCTTTCTAAACCAAATCCTTTTTTATTTATCAGTCAATTTCCAAGAACTAGGTGATCAATATAATCCATAAATTAAGATCAAATCTAGATTGAGAACCTAACAAATTCAATCCTTTTGTGAATAACCTAACAATCAAACATGATTTCTCTAGAAAAACCTAAAATCTAACTAATGAACTACTCAGACATTGCAAAACAACAACCATACACCATCAAATAAGAACACATAATCAAATAATTAAAAATAGATATTATAAAAGCAAAGATTAGAAATTAAAATTTTATCTCCTAATACAAGGTTCAAATTCGTCTCTTTGTAAACTCAAAGTTATAAAAGCGTTAAAAAAAGCAGCCACAAGGCTTATATAGTTTTGGAAAAAAGGAAAACCTGAAAACATAATATAAGATAGGCTTGAAGACCAAAAGTGAAAATTATGGTAAATCTTCATTCTTCTTCGGGTGTAAAGATCAATCGATCTCCTGGGGGACCGATCGATCTTATATTAATAATGCTCGAGCAATCTCCTAGTGCACGATCGATCTCATCTTCTGAAAAATTCCAAGAGAAAATGCTCAATCGATCCATAGAAGGATCGATCCTTCTTCGAATACATGGCTTTTCTTTGTGGAAAATACCTGATTGATCCTTGAACGGAATGATCAACCTCTCAGCTCTGCCTCTTATGCAAATTTCTTCTTATTTTCTCTGAGATGCATCTTTTTGCTCCAAAACTATCCGAACACCTAAAATCCTGAAAAATACCAAAATTTCAAGGAAAACATTTAGAATAACGGCAGACATAAATTCCTACTATTATGCATCAAAACCAAGTAATATCACTAAGCAAGATCTTGATAATGTACATGTTTATTTCGTTTTCTAGGTTTTGTGTTCTTCATGTGTAGTGAGTAGTTTATTTGTTCTCGAAGATGGGGTAGATTTGTGTTGAATCCTTAATCACTTAGATGTTTAAGCTTGTTTATGCATAAATCTTTTCTTATTTAGTGCTCTTAATGCTGATTTCTTTCACATCAATTGAAATATGAGCTTAGGTATTTCCACACCTAGAAGGTATTTGATGAAATGTATGAACATCTAATTTCATATATTTTCATTCCTAACCCAAGGTATTGGTTGTCTAGGTTTCTTATTGGCTTTGATAAATTGTTTCTTCATGCATGATAGTTTGTGTTTTGTTAACGAGAGTTAGATTTGGGTATAACTTAGTTTATGATCATTTTTCAAGGTATTGAATCTGGTTGTTTGTGAGTCTATCTAACGGTCAGCTCTTGTTTGATGTATTTTTAGCAACTAGGTATATTAAGGAGGATCAATAGTCAGTTACATCCATCCTTAGGAAATTCTTTCTCTAATTGATTTCAAGTTTCACTTACTTACTCTGTTATTTGCTCATTCAGTATAGCCTTAATAATTGCATGGTAATTCTTATGCTTAATTTTAGTTTCTTATTTGTTTTTTTACTTAGGATTATTAGTTCTAAGCTTTCAATTGCTTGGATTAATGATAGTACGATTTTGATCCTATTGGGGCTATCAATCAACCCATCGTTGTAGTATGGGTTTTTATGTCAATCCATAATGGGAGCGTACTAAGCAATGGGGATGTATTGGATGCTTTAAAGTCAAGCTGATGTTAAAAGGAGTTTTGGATGCTAACAGGTTCTAAGTGCAACGAAAGTAAAAAGACATAAAACTTAGAAATGCTTTTGGATGCAAAAAAGAGTAAATGCAAAAAAAAAAGGTAAAACGTGCAATCAAGGTGAAGTCGTTCCTGAGGACAAAGGGTAATTGACTTGGGAATCCATCCTGGGCTACCTAAGTACCTAACATACCTCAAACAATGAGCTGACCCCCAGACAGTAGCTCTAGTAACAATCAATTCCAATGTCTTGGCAAACAATCTCAAGCAAAGCAATCACAGACTCAACTTCGTCATAGACGGCTACTACCTAGCAGGCATTAACCTCTACTACTCTAGCTAACTTGTTTCCCACATCTATT